>OU795036.1:72678337-72978537 GCA_917208275.1 Patella pellucida
TAGCTGGGTGCTCTGAATTTTGTACGATGGTCCGGATTCTGACTTTGAAAAAAGTGCAGGGTTTTTCTTTACATTTAGGATATTGAAAAATTGGCAATGTTTAGGATGAGTGCGCACCCCTTTAATATGATTGTGCCAACTTTTACTAATAATATTTAGAAAGCTTATTTAATTACCTTTCCGAATATATATAGCTGAGTGCTCTGAATTTTGTACGATGGTCCGGATTCTGACTTTGAAAAAAGTGCAGGGTTTTTCTTTACATTTAGGATATTGAAAAATTGGCAATGTTTAGGATGAGTGCGCACCCCTTTAATATAATTGTGACTTTTACTAATAATATTTAGAAAGCTTATTTAATTACCTTTCGGAATATATATAGCTGGGTGCTCTGAATTTTGTACGATGGTCCGGATTCTGACTTTGAAAAAAGTGCAGGGTTTTTCTTTACATTTTGAATATTGAAAAATTGGCAATATTTAGGATGAGAGCGCACCCATTTAATATGATTGTGCCAACTTTTACTAATAATATTTGTAAAGCTTATCTTATTACCTTTTAGAATATATATAGCCGGATGCACTGAATTTTGTACGATGGTCCGAATTTTGACTCCGGACATTACCGTTCTTTACATTTCGAATATTGAAAAAATTGGCTATGTTTAGGATGAGAGCGCACCCCTTTAATATGATTGTGCCAACTTTTACTAATAATATTTGGAAAGCTTATTCAATTACCTTTCATAATATATATAGCTCGGTGCTCTGAATTTTGTACGATGGTCCGAATTTTGATTCGGAACATTACCGTTCTTTACATTTAGAATATTGAAAAATTGGCTATGTTTAGGATGAGAGCGCACCCCTTTACTATGATTGTGCCAACTTTTACTAATAATATTTGGAAAGCTTATTCAATTACCTTTTATAATATATATAGCTCGGTGCTCTGAATTTTGTACGATGGTCCGAATTTTGATTCGGAACATTACCGTTCTTTACCTTTAGAATATTGAAAAATTGGCTATGTTTAGGATGAGAGCGCACCCCTTTAATATGATTGTGCCAACTTTTACTAATAATATTTGTAAAGCTTATCTTATCACCTTTTAGAATATATATAGCCGGATGCTCTGAATTTTGTACGATGGTCCGAATTTTGACTCCGGACATTACCGTTCTTAACCTTTAGAATAATGAAAAATTGGCAATGTTTAGGATGAGAGCGCACCCCTTTAATATAATTGTGCCAACTTTTACTAATAATATTTGTAAAGCTTATCTTATCACCTTTTAGAATATATATAGCTGGATGCTCTGAATTTTGTACGATGGTCCGAATTTTGACTCCGGACATTACCGTTCTTTACCTTTAGAATATTGAAAAATTGGCTATCTTTAGGATGAGTGCGCACCTCTTTAATATGATTGTGCCAATTTTTACTAATAATATTTAGAAAGCTTATTTAATTAACTTTCCGAATATATATAGCTGGGTGCTCTGAATGTTGTACGATGGTCCGGATTCTGACTTTGAAAAAAAGTGCAGGGTTTTTCTTTACATTTAGAATATTGAAAAATTGGCAATGTTTAGGATGAGAGCGCACCCCTTTAATATGATTGTGCCAACTTTTACTAATAATATTTGTAAAGCTTATCTTATCACCTTTTAGAATATATATAGCCGGATGCTCAGAATTTTGTACGATGATCCGAATTTTGACTCCGGACATTACCGTTCTTTACATTTCGAATATTGAAAAAATTGGCTATGTTTAGGATGAAAGCGCACCCCTTTAATATGATTGTGCCAACTTTTACTAATAATATTTGGAAAGCTTATCTTACCACCTTTTAGAATATATATAGCCGGATGCTCTGAATTATGTACGATGGTCCGAATTTTGACTTTGAAAAAAGTACAGGTTTATCTTTATATTTAGAATATTGAAAAATTGGCTATGTTTAGGATGAGCGCGCACCCCTTTAATATGATTGTGCCAACTTTTACTAATAATATTTGGAAAGCTTATCGTATTACCTTTTAGAATATTTATAGCCGGATGCTCTGAATTTTGTACGATGGTCCGAATTTTGACTCCGGACATTACCGTTCTTTACCTTTAGAATATTGAAAAATTGGCTATGTTTAGGATGAGAGCGCACCCCTTTAATATGATTGTGCCAACTTTTACTAATAATATTTGGAAAGCTTATCTTACCACCTTTTAGAATATATATAGCTGGATGCTCTGAATTTTGTACGATGGTCCGAATTTTGACTTTGAAAAAAGTACAGGTTTATCTTTATATTTAGAATATTGAAAAATTGGCAATGTTTAGGATGAGCGCGCATCCCTTTAATATGATTGTGCCAACTTTTGCTAATAATATTTGGAAAGCTTATCTTATCACCTTTTAGAATGTATATAGCCGGATGCTCTGAATTTTGTACGATGGTCCGAATGTTGACTCCGGACATTACCGTTCTTAACCTTTAGAATATTGAAAAATTGGCTATGTTTAGGATGAGAGCGCACCCCTTTAATATGATTGTGCCAACTTTTACTAATAATATTTGGAAAGCTTATCTTATTACCTTTTAGAATATATATAGCCGGATGCTCTGAATTTTGTACGATGGTCCGAATTTTGACTCCGGACATTACCGTTCTTAACCTTTAGAATATTGAAAAATTGGCTATGTTTAGGATGAGAGCGCACCCCTTTAATATGATTGTGCCAACTTTTACTAATAATATTTGGAAAGCTTATCTTACCACCTTTTAGAATATATATAGCCGGATGCTCTGAATTTTGTACGATGGTCCGAGTTTTTACTTTGAAAAAAGTACAGGTTTATCTTTATATTTAGAATATTGAAAAATTGCCTATGTTTAGGATGAGCGCGCATCCCTTTAATATGATTGAGTCAACTTTTACTAATAATATTTAGAAAGCTTATTTTATCACCTTTTAGAATATATATAGCCGGATGCTCTTAATTTTGTACGATGGTCCGAATTTTGACTCCGGACATTACCGTTCCTTACCTTTAGAATATTGAAAAATTGGCTATGTTTAGGATGAGAGCGCACCCCTTTAATATGATTGTGCCAACTTTTATTAATGATATTTGGAAAGCTTTTTGAATCACCTTTTCGAATATATACAGCCAGGTGCTCTGAATTTTGTACGATGGTCCGAATTTTGATTCGGAACATTACCGTTCTTTACATTTAGAATATTGAAAAATTGGCTATGTTTAGGATAAGTGCGCACCCCTTTAATATGATTGTGCCAACTTTTACTAATAATATTTGGAAAGCTTATCTTATCACCTTTTAGAATATATATAGCCGGATGCTCTGAATTTTGTACGATGGTCCGAATTTTGACTCCGGACGTTACCGTTCTTTACATTTCGAATATTGAAAAATTGGCCATGTTTCGGATAAGCGCGCACCCCTTTAATATGATTGTGCCAACTTTTACTAATAATATTTGGAAAGCTTATTCAATTACCTTTCAGAATATTTATAGCTAGATGCTCAGAATTTTGTACGATGGTCCTTATTTGGACTTTGGAAAAATTACCGGCCTGTCGTTAGTTACAATTTGAAAAATGAACAAATTGGCTATGTTTAGGAAGAGTGCGCACCCCTTTAATATGATTTTGCCAACTTTTACTAATAATATTTGGAAAGCCTTTTCAATTACCTTTCAGAATATATATAACTGGGTTCTCTGAATTTTGTACGATGGTCCGAATTTCGACTTCGAAAACATTACCGGCCTATCTTTATATTTAAAATATTGAAAAGTCGGCGTAGTTTAGGATGAAAGCGCATCCCTTTAATATGATTGTGCCAACTTTTACTAATACTATGCAGAAAGGTGATTCAATTACCTTTCAGAATATATATAGCTGGATGCTCAGAATTTTGTACGATGACCCGAATTTTGACTCGGAATATTAACGTTCTTTCCTTTTAAAATAACAATATATTCTACTTTCGTTTGATAGACGTTACGATGGATTTTATTGGTTGATAAAAATAGATGAGTTTGGGCGTTTTTTGAATTTATTCTGAATAGGTTGCCAACGAATAGGTTGCCAGCTGGATTGATCGAATAGCTCGCTAGCCGAATAGCTCGCCAAATTGTGTTCGGTATAATGACTTTCGACCGTAATAATTACCGCCGACCAAATACTTGTTACCGCCGACTATATAAAATAATTAAATTATTAGTGACAAATAAATAGATTTGGTTTAATACACAGAGTTTGATAAAAACAAATATAGATTTTATTATGTCGACAATCGAATATGGCAAGGTGTGATTTTTAAGTGTCAATTAGCCTATTAGTATTACTATTAGTATTAGCCATTACTAGGCCTACAGATTAATGACCATGTGCAATATACATTACATGGACATCTCTATTATATACGTTCTTGATTAAAGTGTGAATTCAGGTAGGTGTTAAAGACAATTTAATATTCACTTACAAAATAAAGTGGGTCAATCCCGATAATGTTTTTGAGAATAAAACTCTTTAATTTTGTGTTAAAATGTATTAAGATCCCCTACCTTAGGGCCGAGCAACTAACTCAATATATTATGTGATACGTTTTCAAACAACTTAAAGGAGCTAAATCGCTAACATTTGGGATCCAGAAATTGACAAAAGTGGGTCGAAACTCATAAAATACTGTAATATGAATGTATATAAACTGATTTACATTAAATGCTTTCCGTTTTACTCCAATTTCAAATCAGTTATGTTCGGCGAAACAAGCCATTCAGTCTCAACCCAGTGCATTTTTTTTTAGCGCCTGGTTATTCCAGTCCACATATGCAGTGTGATCACTGATGTTATTATATAGATCAGTGAGTGTGATACAGTGCAATGTGTCTAGCCTCGTTCCTCGAGTCTCTCAATAAAACTAGGACCGGAGCGCAATATGGTACACGATTCGTGTACCAATGTTAAAAAAATTATTTTATCTTAAATATCGGATATCAGAAGCTCATCTTTTCCTGGTAAGTTTACATCATCAATGTTGATTTAAATTGACCAATAATTCGTGTTTTCGATGTCGAAGATTTTGGAGGATTTTGAGTTACGGACTTAGGTCCTTTAAACCCACAGTCTTCATCTTGAAATGAAGTCCGGTGTCCCAAACTGTATTATGCGGTGATTTGATAAAACCAGAGTTTTATTTTACCAAAATAATGCGTCGGTGAAATTTACCTTTTGTTATCAAGTACAGCACGACCATTCGCCGTGTAGACCTCTAAAGGAACGGGAATCGATTATCGGGTCACCCAAAGAAAGAATTGACCCGAAATCTTAAAAGGGTTAAACGTGTCCGGATAAGCTGTTTTAACGCTCACGTCCAAACGACTCAATATTATGAGCTGGAATTTTAAGTCAGAGTATATACACCAGTCTTCTATATTTTGGCGTTTAAATTTTAAGCGTACTCGGACTTTTATTTTCGAGGCTCTGTTCTATTCGGGACAGTCCCTTTAATGCTATGTAAGCGACCCTGAATTGTAGACAAGTTCTATTGACTGAAGGACTTGCGTGTGCAAACGACACAATAGACTTTTGAAGAAGAAAGGATGACATATCAACCGTCTACGAAAAATACCCAGAACCCAAAAAAGTAGCCTACCTTGAAACCGTGAAAAACAGAATATCAAAGTTCGTTTATATAGAAAAGAGAAAAGGTGACGGAAGTCAAATTATGGACAAACAACAACGCGAAATCCGCAAACCATATTTTTAAATGTGCCATTGACTGGAAACCCCAAAAGACTCCGGAATTAATCAAGAAGCTCTATAGGCCTATGTGTTTGAATTTTCAGTTAATTAATTAAGATCTACCCTGTATTTTTCTGGAGATTATGAACTTTGTGGTCGCTATAAAGCATACTCTATTTCCGAACAAAAGTGGCGCTGTTTCTGCAGCGAAGAGCAAAAAGAAAAAGACTCGAAAAGGAAGCGCGGCGAAGAAGAAATTATTTGTTTAACAAATAAAAAAAATTGTGTAGTAAAAAAAAGCAAAATTAACAGCCAAAAATCCCCATCAAACCAAAAGGCGTAGAAGTGTTCGCACTAATAGAAGATAGCCAGATAGGCATAATAACCAGTAGCTGATATATCTGCCCTTCAATATCTAAAATTGTAAATTAATTGTCCTTACACATTCTTCCATATGTAGGCCTATGAATGTTTTCGACAGTTGTACGGGATTACACCTCAAATAAAAAATAACATTCTTGCCAACTTGTTGTATTCTTTAAGCATTTGGTCGGCGGCAATTATATTAGGAACAACGACTAAAGTTAGAACAGTCAAACCCGTGCCACTTGCATGTAATTTACTATTTACAGTTTCTGAATGAAATGTAGGCCTACATTTCTATCTTTCATAAATGCCAGAAATGTAATACTATATGCGTCGTTTCTAAATATCGAAATTTGTCATGCAGCGAGTAATGTCCGTTTAGGGTCCCAAGTCCATAGGATGGTTTTCGAAAATGGATAAAAATATTGCGTTAATTTTAGTTATTTAATCCCATGCTATTAATAAGCTGTTACACATTGACGTGTTGTTTTACTACTTTACATGTATATATATATAGATAATGACAAAGCTGTTTGTTTTCCCAGAATTAACGTGAAACTCTCAACAAGCTCTTATATTTTCATACGCCCCCATTCAAATGTGGTCGTATATAATGTCGTCCGTTCGTCCGTCCTGCATCCACAATTTCATGTGGACTCTCCAGGACAGGGTCGTATGTGGGGGTGCAGCAGAGTGGTGGGGCGCCCACATAATGCCCAAGTTACACACCAAATTGACAAACTTCTTGTCATCTAAAATAGAACTAGTCCGGAATACCAAAAAGACTATGTGGATAGGGCGAACAGAGCGAGAATGTCTAATAATGGCATTTGGTGGCGGCGCCCCCAAAGACCGATATGTGGATAGGGCGACCAAAACGAACCCTCTATTGTCATGTGGTGGTGCAGGCGCGGACCGAGGAAGGTGTGATAGGAGGAGCACTTTGCATACGGACTTGGGGCAAGGAGGTCTGCCCTCGGACCCCGGAAATGAGGTAGATAGATGTTACAATATCTAACCCCAATGACTTTGTACAATAAAAATAGTTATGTATCCTCTTACACTTCCCGAAAATTCAGATTGCCCGAAAATGAGGGGGGGGGGGTAGCCGGTAGCCCATGTAGCCGGTTCAGAATAGTAGAACGTTAAACCCGCTATAGCCTACTTGTTTGTTTCAGTACTTTCAAAAAGTTTTGAAAATTATCGTATTTTCTTTTATATCTTTACCCTTGTCATTGAGTCAACTGGCGTGGTTTCGAAAACCTGGTTGTACGTGACAAGGAGTAGGGTTGTCTGTCCAACCTCTGCTTAAAGACCCCTAAGCGCAAGCGAATTATTGAAATAAAATTGAACCATTAGTCCCGAAATGACCTAATTTGTGTCGAGTGAAGGTCAACCCTATTTCTCTCTTTGTCTCTCTTTACCCTTTGTTATAGGGTAAAGATATCTCTGGGATCGAGATTGCAGGAAAAAGAAGCAAATTATGAACTTTATAAAAAAAAAAATATAAGTTCAACCGGTTGGTTTCCTCAAACCAACAAAAATCTCCGTCCGGCGCTATTGACTGCTTGGTTCTATCCATGTATTGGCCGAAAAAGTTTCTGAAAATGTTCCAGTCCGCTATAACATGAAATAAGGAGGTCTGGCAGAGTCTAGTTTTTCGTATGATGGGCCTCCTACGCTAGAGTGGCAACGTTCATGAATAAACAACAAAGTAATTCATTTTATTCAATAAATAACAATTTCATAAATAAATACAACAAATTCAACAATTAATCATTAATACAACAATTTCATTAATACAACAAATACAGATAGGTTGCCAGGCAACGAAACATACGCCCACAGAAGCTAAATCGTCCGGGCAGTCAACAAGAGTTGTCGCATATTTTACTTTTTCGGTAATGAAACATTTTTAATACACTAAAATCTGATTAAAAGTAACAACTCATTATGTAATTATCAGAAAATCATTCGAATTTGCTTGGCTTCGATAAAGTTCTCCTCCATGCTGTTTAAGTTATCAAAATTCATTGAAACTCAATATACTGTGTATACATTTAAAGTCAATTGGATATTAACTTAAGCCTCTAGAGCGTCCACAATTTTTTTTAAAGTGATCAAGGGCCATAACTCGGTCAGTAATTATCGGAAATGCTGAAAATCAATAGGATTCTTCGTCTCATGACTTTAAACACTGTGAATAAATTTAAAGTCAATCGGATATCAACTTTAGCCTCTAGCGCATCGACAATATTTTTTGAAGTGTTCAAGGGTCATTACTCTGACAGTAATTATCGGAAATCGCTGTAAATCAACAGGCTTCTTCGTCTCATGACCTTAAACACTGTGTTTAAATTTAAAGCCAATCGTATATTAACTTTGGCCTCCAGAGCATCCACAAGAATTTTTAAAGTGATCAAGGACCATAACTCTGACAGTAATTATCGGAAATCGCTAAAAATCAATAGACTTCTTCATCTTATGCTCTTAAACACTATGTATAAATTTAAAGTCAATCGGTTATTAACTTTAGCCTCTAAATATTTTTTGAAGTGATCAAGGGCCATAACTCTGACAGAAATTATCGGAAATCACTGAAAACCAATAGGCTCCTTCGTCTCATGACCTTAAACACTGTGTATAAAGTTAAAGTCAATTGGATATTAACTTTAGCCTCTAGAGCGTCCACAAGCAATTGAGGACGCCGGACGGACGAACGGACGGGGGCGACGGCAATATACGACCACATTTCATTGAAAGCGTATAAAAATCAATTTCATTAAAATAGGTCCCTTGTACAAATATATTTCTACACCGCTATATACCGTCTCGAATTTCCTCCTCTGTCGTCGCTTTAATTTGTTTTCCGAAACCAGTCTTTGCTGTTAAACCTCTGCCGTTTTTGATTCGTCGTGTAGAAGTTTCGTGAGTAAATAGAACTAAAGATTATTCCTCGCGGCCTTGTGGTTTATCCTGAGATGCCTTACCCTAGCCCTAACCCACAACCTTTTTATCAAAATATTTTGTACGAGTACTAGCTATTTCTTCCATATAGTCCGGTGGCTGAAGGGAGGAAATCGCCACCCGAGCTGTGAATTTATGAAACCAAGTTTTTCTAGACAAGCTTTTTTGTGTAGATTCCGCAACTGGGTGGTGATCAGGCATTTAAGGCGTTTTCGAGATATAGGGGGTCAAATGTCTACAATGTAAAGGGGTGGGGGCTGTCATTGTGTTGACATAATATATTAATAAAACAAACATTTCTAGGATTGTCCATCTTTAAACAAGTGTTTATGATGTCCCTGGACAACTGTTTTGATTTGTGGGGAGGTGAGACGGGGTAGCTGGTGTAAATGTGCGTGTGTGGAGGGAGGGAGGGGGGGAGTGGTGGTGGAGGTGGTGTAATTACGTTAACATAAATGATGAGCATGTAATATATTTATAAAACCTAATTTTTTTAGGACTGCCCATCTCTAAATAACTGTTTATGATACCCTGGACAACCGTTTAATTTGTGGGGTTTGGTAGCAGGTGTTCAGGTGTGGAAGAAGGGGGGGGGGTAAAGGCGGGACATAAGTTCTTTAAATAAGTGTTTATGATGTCCCTGGTGGAGGTGGTGTACTTACGTTAACATAAATTTTTTAGGACTGCCCATCTCTAAATAACTGGAGGGAGGGAAAGGGAGTGGTGGTGGAGGTGGTGTAATTACGTTAACATAAATGATGAGCATGTAATATATTAATAAAACCTAAATTTTTTAGGACTGCCCATCTCTAAATAACTGTTTATGATGTCCCTGGACAACTGTTTTGATTTGTGGGGAGGTGAGACGGGGTAGCCGGTGTAAATGTGCGTGTGTGGAGGGAAGGGGGAGGGGGTGGGGTGGTGGTGGAGGTGGTGTAATTACGTTAACATAAATGATGAGCATGTAATATATTAATAAAACCTAAATTTTTTAGGACTGCCCATCTCTAAATAACTGTTTATGATGCCCTGGACAACCGTTTTATTTGTGGGGTTTGGTAGCAGGTGTTCAGGTGTGGAAGAAGGGGGGGGGTAAAGGCGGGACATAAGTTCACGTTGATAAGTATTTTGGGGAACAGAAACCACTTGGTTCAAAATTGACAACATGTATTTTTGTGGACAGAAATCATTACGTTCATAATTGAGCTTAAAGTCGTATGTCGTTAGCCTTTTCGTTCAAAATATTAAATTATAATGGTACTTTTCAAGAGATCTGGAAACACAGTAACTCAAAGATAGGTTTAGTTATCAGTTTATTTTTAGTCTTCATCAGAAGATTCAAAATCAAAAGTTCATATGAGCGAGATCTTGGTTGCTGGCCAACAGCTCGCATATTTTCACCCAGAAATTTTTTTTACTAGCGTCATCTACTGATGTAAGTTGCCTTTCGAGATATTTTGTACCCTTGCCAGTCTCATTATCGATCAGAATTTGTATATTTGGATCATCGTTTGCAAGGAGAATAATTGGGGTGTCTATTTAGCCCTAGCAAGAATGCAAAATACAATATGTTCAGCACCTCCATTAATTTGCAATGCGAAGAGGAGTAGGTTAGATAATTTGGTGTCCTCATGTTGTCAGTTCTATGATATTATCAACACTTTTAATACTAATCTTGAAATTGTTTGATCCAATCAATCAAGATTAGTATTGAAAGTTTCGAGAATAACTCGACGTGTGGTAATGACCATCTGTCTTTCGTTTTCGAGAAAATCCCAACTTTTTAATAATGTTTAAAGAGCTGGGATGACGTAGGAACTGCTGTGGAAGAAAAAATCGTACGGCCAAAACCGACTTACATCAGAAGATGACACCAAAAAAAAGATCTCTGGAGTATTTTTAACTGTGATGAAAAATAACAAAACGTTCTCTCTTTATTAACATCCTGTCCGAGCAGTCTTTGCTGCGACACAAGGCTGGGATGGCGTTTTACAATGTGAATTGGTATCTGAAGCATATCCAAAGATATACAACTGGTGGTAGTTTTTTTCTTTGATGTGAATAGCAGTTATATCTCATAACAACCTGTCATGACGTGATAATAGGTTGATATATTCTTCATATCAACCGCTGATGACGTCACGACAGGTTGATATTTCATATCAACCGCTAATGACGTCATGTCAAGTCGATGTATTTGACTCATATCAACCGCTGATGATCAAAATAATACAAAAAACACAGAAATAAATTTTTATTATTTTGACAATTAAAAATTATTATGGAACAGTTTGAAACATTCAAGACAGAAATAGACGACGTACTTATCAGCATATTTAAATCGGTTTTCCATATCTTTCAGAATCTTCTTTCCGTCCACACACTCCTAGACTTGAAAGTATTTATCGCCCAAGATTTCCATTATAAACTATTTTTGGGTACAGTCCATGCACTTAAATAAAACAGTCGGCCAAATCCTTCTGTCTATAAAACAAAGCAAAAGCCTTCAATCGTAGTTCACTGTCAGAATTATCGGGAAAGAATGTCTTTTGATCCAAATTTTCTTTAGGCTTTGGATAGATCCAAATCGATAGTTGCATTCACGCCAATTCCATCGTCAGTATGTTGGCTAAACGGGGTTGATTATTCGTCTGACTCCGTATTACTTTCCATTTTGTTTTTGTATGAAATTCAATTCTTCAAAATGGCGCTGTGTTTACAAAAATACCATCTCGTAATTCCACGTGATTAAATCGGTAATCTTCGTTATTTGACGGAAACTACCGAGTCGTTATCCAATCATTGTTGAATATTAATGGAAAAGTCCATTTAAATTTAAGGGTGGGCGTTGTATATGTCAGATATTAACCAATCATACCTCAGTTGCTATATTTATATCACCCTTGGGCTGCGCCCGCGGGTTATATAATATAGCACTCTCGCTCAGGTTAATATCCTATACGCAAGCTGCTGATCAGTCATCAAGAAGACATCTAACCTAATCTGTGTATTTCATGTACATTTCCAGATCTCTCGAAAAATTACATTATAATTTAATATTTTGAATGATGATCTTGGTACTGAATAAAAAAAATTAAGAAAACACATTTCAGGTCAATTTGGACCAACTGGTTCCTGCCCTCCCCAATACAACGGTAATCTTATACACACATTTAGAGATGTACAGTGGAATTAAAAAGTAGTGTTTTACCATGCTCTAAGAAAATCATCATTTAAATCAACGTGAACTCATTTTCCGCAAATTTCCCCCCCCCCCCCTCCAGACATGAACACCTGGTACTCCCACCCAAAACCGGCCATCCAACCCCCGGACACGGACATCTGCTGAGACGAGGTGTGCTACAGTCGCGCATTTAGCGGGGGTCTTGTTGCCTCCCCCGGAAAAAATTTATAATTAGGATGCCTCAAAATGTTATCAGAGACCATTTCTTGGCATTGTACATCGACATGGTCGAAAATATAGGCTACATTTCCCGGGCTGAAAATAAGACTTTTGAAATTTTATTGATGCATTATTCTGGGGGGGGGGGCATATGAAATCTCCCCCCCCCCCCGGGATCTGCGGCCATGCTCCTGTGCCAATTAATTTTGGTTGATCGAAACATCTCAATTTATTTCCCCCCCTCCCCCCGTGCCACCCCCTGGATACGGGCCTGTTAAAAAAAAATACCGAGTATTTACAATTACGGGGGATAACTCCGTCAGTACTAATTTTGCAGAGTTGCGTTAGCCGTTTTCACAGGTTATAAAGGGAGATAACTTCAGCATTCATCAATTTTTGATTACACACGTGGGTTGTGAAATTAAAAGTCACGATAAAAGGTAAATTAACAATAATTATCATGTTCTACTCCTTACATGTTGCAAACAACCTCTAATTGTATGTAATAAACTTCACATTTAATATACATATTTGTTATATGTTGTATATTTCAAGATTTACCGCGCGTTTCCGGCATTGGTGAATTGTGTAGACGACCCAAATTTTCTGTTTCACGATACAGCGTCTCGCTTCAACAACTATGGATCAAATACCAGCCGCCATGGATAGGCATTTGGACGTTATTCAATGTCACGCAGGTACGTTATTAGTATAACATTCAATTCAAACATGGCTGGAAAGCAAAAATATGTGACATTTTGGGGTGTTCATTTATTGAAAAGAAGCTGACATTGGCGAAAATATTGATACCTTTGCATTTATGATAAAATAGATTTTAGATTCAGAAGGCAAGTTGTAAGCCCATGGCATAGTGTGCTATAATGTTAATAACTCGTGGTATGGGTAAACTTGCATTTTGATATATAATATAATATTAGGTTGCTTGCAATTGCTGTCTTAATTTTATTTTATATTAATATTAATTGGTTTGATCTAAGATTTATTGTTTATTGTGCAGATGTGATAAAATGTCAAATATTATTAATATATGTTTAAAAAATATGAGAAAGGAATGTGGCATTGTCATAATTATAGATCTATTAAAATAATTAAAGAAAGCTACATAGAATAGATATTATCTATTATATTTATATACAAGTACCCTACTTGTTGTTATAAAATTTCTGTCGAACACTAACAGATGTGTAAAATGTCAAATTATGCTGGTGAGGTGGCGGGATGGGGGGGGGGATTTAAGTGCTTATTAGTAAAATTAGTTTAGTAAAAGAAAACGAGAAATTTGAGTATTTGAATCAATAACTTCATAACCGTATATTTAGTTGACAGAACTATTTTGATCTCATTCTGTTTTTGATTTATGGTATTTAATTGCATCCATAATCCTATTTTTCTTTTAATGAAAACCAAAAAAACCCATACCGGTAGTAGGCAAAACATTTTAATTTTCAGATGTATATTTAAACAGTACATACATCTCTTTAACTATCCCAAAATACTTTAAAGGGACAATAACACTCTTGCTTGCTTGACAGGTCCAGAAAAAAAATACTAGATGTTTCAGTGTCCTTCCTATCTGTTGTGTAAATTATCCATTACATCCTATTTTACTAATCCAAGTTACATTTGAAAAGGTTTATGTAAAGCTTTTCAAACGATGTACTAGTTGCTTTTTTCTAATTTTTTAAATTCGGTGTGTTGAAGTTGAAATTTGTGTCATCAATTAATTAGAATATTGTAAACTAGTACAATTTGTTGACCAGAATAATGATTGGGACATTTTATTCAGTGTTATTGAGCCTTTACAGAATAAGATTTGTCTGATAGCAAGATTGTATAATATGGTTCTGCATTGAGGTCTCGATATGAACACAGAGGGCTCAATGGATCGTATAAGGGTTATGGCATTGGCATGTTTATTTGATGAAATATAGAGAAGATCTGATGAATTTGTAGTAACTACGTTTGAATAAAATAAAATTGTGCAAACTGTTGTTTTGTTGACTTGATTTTAGACTTAATGATGAGGCCAAGGGCAATACCCAAGTAGCTTTTGTACTTAAGAGAGTCTAATGGCTAACCGTGTTACACAGATCATTGATATTCTACCTTGTAGATAGATGTAGGATGAATAGTGTTACCTGTTATTGTGTTGTGGTCAGGCAAGGAAGGGTTTTATATTGACTTAGTGGACAAAAAACTTGTTTTGTTCAAATCCTGTCTGTTTCTCTCATCTTTATATTGTGTTTTCAGTAAACTTTGTAAGGTAGTTGAGTATACATACATATATGTATAACAGAATTAAGTCCAAACAATAAATTGTAATTGTTCATATTGGGTAATGGTGCCACAGTGGCTAAAATGGTAAAACGCTGGTTCACTAGCATAATCTGAGAAAGTTTTCCGATGTGGTACCCCTTGTCAATGATGCAGGATAGAGGGCCTGACAAGGACAGCTGTCAAGTTATTCAGATGTGACAAAAAACTGAGGTCCCTTCCCCTTGTATGCATTGGTTTGCATAGGTTATGCATTGGTAGGCATAACCTACACCACTGTATGGTGTAGGTTATGCCTGTCTTCATTAGCCCAGTCGGAGCAGAACAGTAAGAAATTAAACCCCATTTCATTTCATATTGGGTACCGGTAATAATTGTTTTTGTCCCCCGCCTTTCGAAGAAAGCAGGGGACTATTAAAATGGGTTCGTTCGTCCGTCCGTCTGTCTGTCTGTCTGTCTGTCACACTTTTTGGGACACAATAACTCTCGTTCTAATTGAGCTAGAATGTTCAAACTTGGTGTAGGTGTTTATTATGGCAATACCTTGATGGAGTTCGAAGATGAGCATTTTCCGCTTAGGGTAAGCAGAGATAAGCAATTTGATTGGTTGATGCTTTGGGACACGATAACTTTAGTTCTAATTAAGTGAGAGTGATGAAACTTGGTGTATAGTTTCATTACATTAATACCTTGACTAAGTTCTATAATGAGCATTTTCTGCTCAGGGTAAGCAGAGGGATAAGCAATTTGATTGGTCGAGACTTTGGAACTGAATAACTCTCATTCCAATTGAGTTAGAATGTTCAAACTTAGTGTGAGTGTTTATTGGGTCAATGTCTTGATGGAATTTGAAGATGAGCATTTTTTGCTTAGTTTAAGCAGAGGCAAGCAATTTGATTGGTTGATGCTTTGGGGCACGATAACTTTAATTCTAATTAGGTGAAATAAAGAAACTTGGTGTGTAGTTTCATTACATCAATACCTTGACTGAGTTTGATAATGAGCATGTTCTGCTCTTGGTAAGATGACTGATAAGCAATTTGATTGGTCGAGATTTTGGAACACGATAACTCTCGTTCTAATTGAGTTAGAATGTTCACACTTGGCATAGGTGTCTATTAGGTGAATACCTTGATGGGGTTTAAAGGTGAGCATTTTCTGCTTAGGGTAAGCAGAGATAAGCAATTTGATTGGTTGATGCTTATTAGGTTCTGATTAAGTGAGAGTGAGGACACTTGGTGTATAGCTTTAGCTTTATAACACCGATATACTGACCAAGTTCGTTAATCAACTTTTTCTGCTGAGGGTAAGCAGAACGATAAGAAATCTGATTGGTTGATGCTTTGGGGCACGATAATTTTAGTTGTAATGAAGTGATAGCAATGTAATTCAGAACTCAGAGTATAGATTCATTTTATCTTTATCTTGACTAAGTTTAATGTTGCAAATTTTCTGCTTTGGCTAAGGAGCGATAAGCACTTTTATTGGTCACTTTTATAACTCATTAGGCGAATGTCTTAACTAAGTCAATAATTAATATTTTGAGCTAAAGCTAACATTTTGAAAAAAATAAATGTTCGATTAATTAATATGTGTCATCTTATTATTTTGGAATTTCGGCGGGGGACATCAGCCAGCCTCACTGTTGGCTTGTCTGGTTTTAACAAGCTTCTGATTGGTGGGATACAATGCATAATAACACTAAATTGCTCGGAAAAATAGTAATATAAGGAACTTAATGTTTGGTATGTTTCAGTCAAATACTCTTTCTCACTGCACAGATGTTATGAGTAAAGGCATAGGTAGAAACTTTCTATTATATTTTGGCAAACTTTTTTGATGGAAGAGATGGTTGAATGTTTCTGGTTTCTATCTCAGGTTTCCACTTGTCATGAATATAACAACTGCTTCGAGCCAATAAGGGATTTAAATAGTTGTTGATATTGAATGTACTCTAACAATTCTTGTACAAATTGGTTGTTTGAATAACCCCTCAGCAGTTGTAATGAATTGAAGAGATTGGGTGGGTGGGAGTATTCTGATGCTCTATAAATTTGACCCTCTTGAATAGTATTGCATACATGACCATAGAAATCAGTATTTTTTAGCATATAAATCTCAAAATAACAGAAGTATTCAGTCCTGAATGTAGTTTAATAGGGAACATACCAAACAAATTATAATGGAGTTTCCCAGAACAATATAGTTGTTTGCCCGGTATATAAATATCATCGAACAGGGAAGCCATGAAAAGCTTCACAGTTCTTGTAACTAATGTTGTAACTTTAAAAGCTATGGGAGGGCTGGGATGGCCTAGTGGTCTAGAGTGCTGCGCTTTGACCTCTAGCTGGCCGGTCACCTCTGGCTTGCGGCTGTGGTTTCGAGCCCTAGTGTGAGCGTATGTGACATGGAGATAGGGGCACCTTCTCAACCTCGTGGGTTTCCTCCGTGCACTCCAGTTTTCCCCCACAGTTAAATACCCCTACACGCAAGCAAATTATTGAAATAAAAATTGAAAACTATACGTTAGTCACAAAATGACCTAGTTTGTGTCGAGTGGACGTTAAACTCCATTTCTCTCTCTCTCTCTCTCTCTTTTAAAGCTATGGTGCAAAATTTGTGTGGGGAGTTTTTCTATAGCAAGATCAGACTCAAATCAATTTCTAATAATACAGGGTGGTCATTTGGCTGTTTTGTATAAAGTAGCATTAAACTGGTCAAATTGACATTAGAAATGTGTCGGCAATACTTTCATAGCACATTGGACAGACTTTGATCTGTTTTTGTTTTTACCTAAAGATTTGGATGGGCATTGGTTAAAACATTGATCAATGTAAATTTTGTATTCTGCATTGTTAATACTTTGTTTGTATGGACTTTTCAAGATGGTAATGGTTAAAACAAACTGATGTACTGGAATAATGCCATAATGGGTAGAAAACATTATATATTTTGTTGACAGACTGACAGGTTAATAAGGTACCACAAAACAATAACCATAAACTGTTAATCTTCATCATTATCAGGTTTCACTGGAATTATTTATCATGGTAATACAGGCAGTACCAAGTTCCTCAATCATATACTAGGTAGATGGGGGAGAGGGGCAGCACTATTATGACTTTGTAGTAAATTTGATTACTATTATATGATTCTCATGACTGTCACGGATCAGTTGGATCAACAACTTATGTCAAAATGTGTATTTAAACAGACAAGCTATAATCAAACCAACATACTTTCACTTCAGGCTCAATATTTCTAAAATGGTTTATCTGAATTTGATCTCCTATTAGTGTTCTCAATTCTGACAATAATTCCACTAGTTTTATATCATTTAATAGAAAAACAACGCTTTAAGTCATTGTAATAATTGACGAAAACCAATATCTTTTTTTTCTTGGTTGATGGGGGGGGGGGGCTTAAACATGTAGGGGGTGATAGTTATTCTGAGGAAATATCCATACATGATTTTGTGTTGTAGTGGACTAACAAATAATAGATAATGATATTTAGTAGTAATAGAGGTCAGCTAGAGAAGATTGTTATATTTGTATGTGTGCCAGTAAATAAAGGAATGTACAATGACAAGTCAATTATCCAGATTGACCTAACTGGTTTGCTTGTGTTGATTACTGTGGTTAGAAATCATGAGGGATGTCAAAAGGGCAAACAAATAATACTAGCTAGTATCTCTATATTTTCTAATGTTATGTGTGTCTGGACTTGTAACACGAAAGAATTGAAAAGCTTCCTCATAATTATTTAAGACTTCTTATCACTAGATAACTTTTAATAAGTATCAATTAGATAACAACATGTATTTTTAGAAATAAAACCTAGAAATCCAGATTGATTTAGATATAATGATACTTATCACATTTTAATTGTATTTTGTCTGTCAATAGCAGTAAATAGCCTTCTTAAAACAAATTCTTTGTATTGTACATAAAAAAACCTAGTTCCTCGCAAAGTACATTAAACAATGGTGTCACAGTTTTCATTTAAGTGTTATTTGGGAAAATTTCTTGGGATGTTCAAGTGTATTTTCTTCGTGTCAATGGTGAGTCTATGTAGTTATTCAAATGGGACCTAAAAACCAAGGCCCTATGTAGATGATGGTGCACATAGAATTAGAATTTTATGAAGAGTAGGTAGGAATGCAGCCATGTGGCCGTGGGTAAAAATTCCTTCACAGCACACCTTATGGTTAATGCAGAAAAGTAGGATGTTGAACCCCATTTCATTTCCTTTCACCACAAGCTAGAAAAGGTCCTTAAATTTGGGTTTCAAAAAGATCTGAGCTTTCAACATCAGATTTTTGTCAATGCACATTTGTTACTGTAGTTCTGTACCCATTATTAAATAATATGAAATTACAACAGACCAGTAACAAATTCAGAATTTCTTTGATAAGGCCACTTTTGTAAAATAAAAGTTGAAAATGGTATCAGATATCATAGTTATATGTTGACTTCCAGTAATTATTAATGACAGTGTGATGATACAGTAGTTAACAATTAACCTGGAATGAATGGCCTTATCTTACTGGATTTTTACCAAAACCTGGGTTGTGTATAAGGCATTAAATTCAGTGAGCCTTAACTACTGGTATACTTGAGAATTTATCTTTGGTATAATATCAATAACAGTATCTTTCTAACAATGCCAATAACACTATCATGAACTTTATCATCAATCATAAGATAAGATATGGAGAATTTTTGATATAACTTTGTACTATTGAACAATCCTCCATTACACAAACTGTTTCACAGCAGTAATGAGAAAGCCTTCTTTAACCACTGTCACTGTGTATAAGACGGCTGACATGATCACGCAAAGTAAAGTTCAATGTATGAGTGTGAAGTTGAATCAGATGGCTTCGATAACAGATGCGTCGGTTACATCAGACAAAGTAATTGGCACCTTTTACTCATTTTTCACCACCATGTACTATTTCATGTCTGCATTCACACTATTATATAAAAATGGAAATACTTTTTATCCAGATGTAGTTCTAACAACTTTATAGTTTTTTTCTTCATAATTTAAAAGTTTGTTTTAGAATTGAACTTATTTAAAAGTTGATATTGGCCACCCATCCCGTATATTTACTGCTGATCAGTTTGCCTCCTTAAGTTATCTGTTGAACTCCCAAGTTTTCATCTGAATATATTGTGAGAATAAATGGATCTGTGTTGGCATATTCAAATGCTGCAATAATATAAGCCTACGATAATTGTAGTCTTATATTAAATAATAAATATGTTGTCTGAAAATTATGGTGCTCATCCATTCACCTTCTCGTGTACTACGTAATGGTGGCTACGACAAATTTGTTAGATTGTAAACATGTATTTTCACTTACGGTATCAATGGGTATTTAATTAGAATCATGGCTAAAAAGGAAATACCTGTTATGTGGTGTATCATGTTTTTCTTGATATTTTTGCAGGTAAAGTAAACAGTTGATTTGATGAGACAAGCCGGTCTATGTTATTGATAAATTAGCCTAATCACAAATAATTTCGTTCAATAATTAATTACATTTTGACAAATTTTAGCTAACCTTGAGATGATATTTGCCATGAGTGACTAAATATAAAGAGAGATAAGTCATGTTTCATAAATATTTTAATCTTCGTTAACATTTCAAAACAAATTTCTCTGTTTAATATAAATCTGTTGAAAATTGATCAACTGATTCTTAATTTGATATGAATCAAGTGAATTAGATCAAGACGAACAAGCTTTAGAACCCTTAAAAAGATTTAAATTGCTCAAGTCATTTCAATGAGAAGAACAAAATGTGACACAAAATTATCGTTAGATCTTACATTTTTATATGCCCACATTTTTATGAATTATGGCCATTGATCGTAGGAAAAATCACTTTCTTGTTAGATTGTTCTCTATCCAACTCTTGTATGTGGGCGTATCCTGCCTGGCAGCCGCTGGTTAAATTTGTACCCAACATGCATACATGTACATATTATGACTGTATAAACACAGTATATAAAAATTGCCTAGTAATTGAGCTCAGTCTGAGTTTGTTTTTTTTTTAAACAATATTTATTCACAGAAACTGGATTGGAGAACAGGCAGAAGCCTATAGACCCCCTCTCTGAGTTGGTGCCTTTAAAGATAAATTATGGGAGACAAGATAAAGAGCTGGCAGTTTTCACTATAATAGTTAAAAACTATATAATGTAAAGGGAATTTGCTAAAAATTTCAGTCAAATTCATCCACTCTAACCAGAGATTTTAGCGATTGAATTAAATCGTGAATGAAAGTTGAGAAGCAAATCAGATCCTAATCCAGTAAATGTCAGGCTAGCGTTAATTATGGTCTAGATAAGTTAATTAATGTCTAATTTATAATTTAGATAACATTTCAGACCTAAAGAAAGACCTGCAATAGGCAGATTTAGCTCTTGCATAATGTATTTGTAACATGGAGATTTTGGTTGCGGCGTTGCCTGTGAATGGCCTTTAAATTATTTTGACATTAGACTGTATACATTTGTACAAGAGTACAATTGATTATGGATTATAAACTTTTGAATTTTCGTGTACAAAGTGTTGAGCTAGAGTTTCTATTCTTCTATTCAATGTTTGATTGTTAAAGAAGATTTAGTTAGATAATTGATCTATGTAATGTATACCTGTAAATGTCAGCTATTATATACATGTATGGTCAATCACCTGTTCTTTTGTATGTTAAACTAATAATAGTAAATACTGACTTAACTGTAGATATAAATCATAGTATGACATTAATAAGTCACTTTAAACCTCTATATTATAATATTATGTTTTAGTAAAGTCAGTGTCAATGAATTATGATATTCTACCAAGGTTTTATTTAGCTATTTATATGCCCAGATGGGACAAAAAACCAAGGTCCTGTGTACACATTGGCGTGCATGTAAAAGATCCCTTGGCAGTTGGAATTTGATATAGTGGGCCGTGGCGCTGTTGTCCAAGGAAAAGTTCCTTCATAGCACACCTGGATGGCATATGCCCATCTTCAATTAGCCCAGTCAGAGCAGAACCAATAGGATGTTTAACCCCATTTCATTTCATTTCCTGAAATACATCTACATGTATGGATGAATGTTTCACCGATTTGCAGTAAAGGCTCTATAGATCTACAATTTTGAGAAAAAAATTATTCAAGCATGTTGGAATTGTTTAGGTCTTGTTAGTTCTACTGACCTTGAAAACAGCCCCTCATATATTTGTTGCCTGGCAATTCAATAATTGACTTTTAAATCTGGTGAATTGTTAATTTTATGTGTGAAATTGATGTACCAGTAATTTAAAAAAAAAAAATTACTTATAGTATAGGCAAACCTTTGAAATGATTTTCAGGGTTTTGATTCTTCGTCCTTGATACATGTACAAATTTTGTTTGGATTACATCCTCTCTGGGGGGGGGGGGGGCGGGGTTGCCGAATGTTTAGCATGTGTGCGTCATTTCATAAAGCCTGTCATTGGATGAACTAGCGTGGTTTCGGATCCGCGGGTGTACGGGATGAGGAGTAGGGTTGCCTGTCCAGCCTCGTGGATTTTCTCTGGGTCCTCCGATTTCCTCCCACTGCTAAAAAACCCTATGTGCAAGCAAATTATTGAAATAAATTAAACCATATGTTTGTCCCGAAATGACCTAGTTTGTGTCGAGTGGATGTTTAATCCCATTTCTCCCTCTTGCCTTCCTCTCCAGAGGATCATAATATTGGGTACCAGTATGTAGAATGTTGCCAAACTAGTTGCTCTAATATGCTGATTTTTACCAAGCAATGTGACCAGTGATCCATTGTCATTCATTATACAACACAATCCCGCCAATGCTGTCAAGATCTTGGACATGTGTCAGAGCACATTGATAATATATAATGATGTAAATAGATGTTTGATTTGGTCAGTGACCTACAGTTCAAATATATTTGGTGTTTGACCAGATAAATGTTCACCTCACTTACTGTCATCACCAGCCACACTTGTACATCATCAATCGTCATGCTACAGAAAACCTGTTGGGTCTTATGGGAAAACTACTCAGCTAGAAATCATCTCCTTCAACATCACCTTAATTATCCTTAAACAGTTTTAATATACAATAAAACCTACTGCTATATTTGTCAGTATTCTTATTAGTTTTTGTGAGAGTTTAATAATATTTTCGTGTTTAATGAAGCATTGGAATTGTTGGTTGTAATTGATGAGATGTATGTATTTAACCAATTAATCAATGAATCAATGATTTATGTTATTTGGTTATGTTTTGTGATTTAACCAGTTAGTTTGATGTTATATCAGTTTATATGTTAGCAAGGTTTAATGAGCAAGTAATATATCAAGTAATATATCAACTCTCCATAAATTTAAGAATCCCTGCCAAACAGAACCACAAACAGTAACCCGAAACATTGAATAAATTTAACAATCTTTATACTCTACCAGTCTGTTCGTGGTTCTGTTTGGCGGGGATTGTTAAATTTATTTTATTCTACTACTCCGCCCTGCCGGCAAAACTTTTTGATCCAGTGTCCACACAGATTTACCAGCCTGTCCAGCTTTAATTACTTTTTAAAGGGAGCGTTGCCGTATCCCGTCTTTGTGTTTCCATTTCAATGAAATGTCACATAATCCCAATAATTCTTTTAAATTATTGGTAATACACTATCAAAGTATTTTAATACTTAGTAAAACTGACTTGCAGATTGTAATGTTCTTTGTAATAAATCACATCAGGCTGCTGCGCCAAGCCACTGTCATAGTGCCAACTCTTTATATCAAATTCAGCTCATTTGGTTTTAGAAATAAGGGTAATATGTCTACATGTAGAAGGATGTTTCACTGAGTCATTCTGTCACATGCCAGTGCTGCATATAATCTGTTACACACGATTTCTTTACTCAGATATAATCACCATGCATTCCTTAATCCTTGGAAATACTTGTAAATACGATATATACCCAACTCAATTGATGCTTCGTATTGGCACTGGACTTAACATTGCAATTATTTGCGACAAACGATTTATGAGAAATCGTACCTGAGCAACTGTTTCTATTTTTAAAAGAAGAATTCTGTCTACTGATATAATGTTTAAGAGATAAAAGCTCCACCTATGTCTAGAGAGTAAAGGTCATTGAAAGTCAAGTTTACAAGACCAATAAAACACTAAAGGCTACTGGGTTGATTAGAGGTGAATTTTGTAATAATTATGTCCATAATTTTTTATAAAAAATGATAAATAATAATTGAATACATGGACTAAATTTATAGACAATCATTGAATAATGTCTTATTATCAACGATTAGAATCCAGAACATCTTTTTTTTTTCCTTTTCCAACATATGGTACACAGGTGAATTCACTTAAAGGTATATTATACCATAGTATTACATTTAGTGTTTTACCTATGGTTATTAACTAAACAAGTGATATAAGTAATTACCAGATGTTATACTTACTAAACATCCTCACTATGCTTTTATGTAAAATAACAAGTTAATGTCCCTAAACAAGTTTTCTAACTTATATACATCAGACCTTGTTTGATGTGCTTGGTTGAATATTTAGGCCTGCCCAAGTAATATGTGCCCTTATACAAATGCACATAGTGTAAAAATAGAAGTCTTTAACTCCGTACAATGACCCCGAAACTTTCATATCTAAGTTTTTCTTGTGAAAAAGAAATACAGAGTATTTATGAATTGAAAATTTGTAGATAATGATGACTATTTACATACTTAAGTTTATAAGATATAAGTACTAATTATTATGTACTGGTACTGATAAGAAAATTTCATCTACATGTACTTAAAAAAACATATGAAAAAGATTTGAATGTTTTACTTAGTTTATTTATCCATGTTTAACATTTTCTTTTGATGAATATAATTTTCCAATCTGTTGCAATTACTTCAACCATTAAAAATGAATGAAAAACTACATGATGCATGAAGTAAATTATTGTCGCTTTAACAATTTGTTTTTCAAAAGTCAAATAAAGGTAATGTAAGTGTTAAAACATTTAACATCGGTGTAAACATCAATTATTTTGTGAGTAATTTATAACAATTTGTTTGGTTGTCAAGAGACACTAGCATAATCATTATTGACCCCATGTGAAAAGAGTAGGGTCTAATCTTCTTTTCTGAGTTTCTTGGATAAACAGAGCTTTTCAAGCAATCAGATATATTACGTTAAGATTTATTATTAATTGTTAGTCACAAAATGACTTGGTTGTGTTGAGTTGTCCGATATTACATATCATTTTCTCTGTAAAGCCCGTCTCTCAGTTTTAGCTAATGGTAAATTTAAATGAATTACAATGTGAACATTTTAGCATTAATCAGTTTCCATTAAATTCCAGCAATACTATCAAGACACATCATTTAAGAAAATATTATCAAAGCTAAATTTGATTTGCCTTAAAAAAAAAAGCTATCACTGCACCTGGGTTGATTTTTAAAATTTAAATAATTTACATTAATAAATTCTAGGTTGAACATACTTGAGTTGTGTGCTTATTTGACAAAGATGTTCAGAGAAGATTTATAATGGTGTCAAATATTTTAAGTATTTGACATTTTTCTATGAAAAGATGTTATCCTTGTCTTGTCACAGTGTATGAGTGTGTTAAGAAAAATAAATGTCTTTTTAACGTTAACTTGGTGAGATTTTAGTAATATATTTTACTTCTCTTAGATCTGTGTGATTATAGATGTATGTGTACATGTATGTGTACAGATTTTCTCTATTATAAAGTATAAATATTTGTTTGATATTCTGTTTATTTTCACTATGGTGTTAATTCATCTCTAAATAATTCCTACAGAGAAAATAATATTTCTTTTACACTCATACTCATTATAGTGTTAGTACCTATAGTATATATATATCAAGGTTTACTGATTTATTTACAAACAATGTTTGGTTTTGAATGCTGCTCTGAGGCCTCCAGCCACAGTATTGGATCGTTCAAACTACCACTACCAATAGTTCAATGTACTTCTTATGAGCAAGAATTGTAATCATTTGAAGTTACTGTCACCTTATAGCCCGCTCAGACGCTTAAGTTGAACTGGCTTAAAAACCCCAGCGATCGTTAAACCAGTTTCACTTAAGCGTCTGAACGCACATGTGGGGCAAATAAACCAGTTTAAAAAACCCAGCTAGTGACCTGTCTTCGAGACGGCTTTTTATTTTAAGCTGGTTCAACTTAACCGTCTGAACGGGTTGGCTTAAAAACGCCAGCTACAGCTTTCTTTGGACATGCGCAATACGCTACATTCCTAGGAAAATGGTGGCTTCATCTTCATGCAGTGCCGATGCCAGTGACAGTATGAGTATTATTGAAAACGACCATAACAGTAAGACTAATAGAGGGGTCAACTGGGGCGAGAAACAAATTTTGCGGATTTTTTTCACCGGATGTTTACATATTATTATGACAGCAAATGGTATGTACGCATGTGTAGTTAACTCTAACCTCCGACCGAAGAGGTCAGAATAGTTAAACCAGTTTGGCTTATAGTACGTGTGAACGCAACACAATGCTGGCTTAAAAACCCCAGCGATTTTTTGCTGGTTTAAAACTAAGCGTCTGAACGGGGGTATTAGTTTTCGAATTAAATGGACTCAAAATTCTATCAACATATAGTAAACTAATTCTCATTGAAAAAAAGGTGAAAGCTAACCAGACAATTTTCTGATTTGATGAATTCCAGATGTACACGTAACTTGTACACATACGCATGTGCATTTAAAATAACCGTTGTTAAAAAAATTGTCTTTCCTCACCATAGAAATGAAAATACTGTATGGAAGTCTAAAAAAATGTCAACCAGCCATTGAAAACTATTTGGTTTCATTCTATTCCAGTTTAATTGGGTTTGTTGTGTTTTGAGAGGGTTGATTAATACCCATATAATCTGTCAGATTCAGATTTCCATTTCCAGCTGCTGATCAGGATTCATTCACACTTTCAGTTTTATCTTACAAAATTTCAACTGACACCTAGAGATAAACCATAGCAACAGATAAAAACAAATGTTTAAAAAATAGCTTTCACATAATATTGGTACTAATGGTAAAGATTTCTTAAAAATATTTTACGAATGTTTTTGAGACATAAGAGATATCTTTCAAATGGGACACGTATATCATTAGCACTTTCCCACTGCCACTATTAGTAAATGAATATAATTTGCATAAAAACACTTATAAAAAATCTGAAATATATATTCATATTGTGAAGAATGAAATTTGATATGTTTCGGGTGAATGCCTTTCTTTGATTGCACAAAAAAAGATAGAGATCCATATGATGTGAGTGTGAGTTGCTTCTCTTGATGATGGTCCACCTATTTCTATATAGTAACAATAGGTACTAAGGTAGATAGTCACTCTTAATAACTTTTTAGTCACCTTTGTTGAAATTGAAGATTGTGCTCATCTGGTTATTGGACTGACCTGACAATGAAAAATATAGAAGTTTTACCATTTTACTCATACACATGCAATCTGATTAAATACAGATCTAAATTTTGTTTCATTTTTTTTATACTTTCGATAGGAGTTTGCGTCGGAGGTCATACAAGTGTCTTTTGACCTTAAGTCGTCAAACATTGATTAATCAATCAGCGTTGGTGTTTCTAGTGGATTACCCACAATTCTGTGCACAACACACCAAGAACTCACATTAACAGACTGTTTCATTGGCTAATTCCTCACATCAACTAGAAAACCTGTTTTATAATAACCCTTCAAGATCCTAATGTAGAAGTAAAATGAAATTTTAATCTAAAAAAACGAGACGTAATAGGATCTGTGTTTTATAATCAGATTGCTACAGATGTAAATAATAGTTAAAAACGTCTTTATTTTTTATATAAAAGACGATTATATATTATAACTCACGATTATAAAAAACTGAACCTGCAAATAATTTGGGCATTGAAATGAACTTGGTAGGGAAACTAAACCTACTGTAACAGATACACTGAATTCTATAAATGTGATTATTATAAACAGTAAGGACAGTTTAATGAGTATAATGGAGGTTGCGGTCATTTTATTTGACATTTATCTAATGTAAGTGTTAATCATTTATTTATGGTATTTTGTTAGTAGAGCTACTACAAGATGATTATAGTTAAAGGTGTTATAATCTGAATCACAGTTGACCTTACACTCTTCACTTTACATAGAGCATGTTTATATCTTTTACAAAGAGGTCAAAAATTTAAATAAAAATAAATCTCATTAATGCATGATATAGTTACGCCAAACGATTACAGATTATATAAAAATATTGCAGAAATTGTAAGCTATGTATATGTACCAGTATAAAATTCCCAAATAAAGAAGAAATGGTATGAGATGTTCTAGAAATAATAAGCATAACCTGTCACATGCATGACATAACTGCTCTTATAGCTAGTAAAATATGAATAAAGCATGCTTAATTTTATGCCTTTTAAAAAGGTAAATTGTATTAAGTGTTTGACCATTTTATGAGTGCATGCCTTTAACAGCTGTCCAGTTGTTTGGATGGGACAAAAAAACGAGGTCCCGTGTACACATTGGCGTGCACATAAAAGATACCTTGCCAGTTGGAATTCATTATAAGAGTAGGCTGAGCGCTGCTGCCCGGGCAAAATTTTCCTCCTAGCACACTGTATGGCGTATGACTGTCTTCCATTAGCCCAGGTTAGGTGCATAACAGTAGAATATTAAACCCCATTTCATTTCATTTAACTCATATGTTGTTGATAACATGCTGAATGTATTGTAGATCACAGATGGTCATACTGTATAACTGATAGGGTGTGGTCACTCAATTATCTTGTATTTTATATTCATCCTTCAAGCTAAAACTGTCAAATATATTCATTTTTCTCAATTACTTTAGCTGTAGGGGTTCAAATGGTTCAATGCTGTAAAATGTTGTAAATAAAGCATGTAAGATATAAATGGTGTTTCATATACAATCTAGAGTTAAAATCTCCCCTTCAAGAGTCATTTAGAAAAAATGTTTGTTTGGTATTTATAATTCTGTTGTTCCTACATGTATAATGGTATATTTACATCAATTGTAATATATAGAGAGGCCTGACAGCAAGCCAGACAAGAGGCAATCATAATTTATGAAAAATGCCGACACTATGCAGATATCACATTTTACGCAATTAATCAGAACATTGCGTGACCTTGGATACACGTACATATATAGTTGGTAGCAGAATCTGTCATTACTGGTAATGTTAGAAAATTAGAAAAATAAAATGCAGTTAATAGCAAAGTGGGCTGTTTTCACGGTTTCAAATGCCACCAAATTTGCTTTCCAAACTAGAAAAAATGTATTAACCCTTTAAACACATGCAGCAGTTTTAATCTCATATTTTAAGAATATTTTATTTATTTACTTGAAATATATGTCTTTTGATGAGTGACCTATAAGCTTATTACTTGTATATATATTTGAAACAGTTCTGTCAAGATATAAGATTTTTATTTTACCCCAGCCTTTGACATGTCTTAGGATTATAAAATGTTTACTTTTGAATATCAGGTTATTTATGCTCATTTTGTTTATCTGTCCTTTGCATAGACTAGATCTTTGTATATATAATATATAAACTCCTAATGTTCTCATTCTCAGGAGGGAGGTTTTGTAATAGAAATCTTTTTATTTCTACTCTAACATCCTGTTCCATTTGAGAAATCTCCTAAAAAAAATTGATATGCAAATTTTTGCTCACATTATTTTTGTTACGTCTTTTTTGTAAATCATTTTAGTGAAGCCTGTACCAAAACAGCGTGGGACTGTACAGCGCAGTGGACGCTTACTGCTGGCCCCCGAATCCATTCACTTGAATTGATAATTGTTTATTATTTTTTGCAATGTCTATTCTCTGTCTTGTCCGCAGGTTTATTTTATATATTTTTGTTTTGCGTGTAGTGCGGTCATCCTGCACTAACTATTACAGGTATATTAATTGATTGTCTTACAGTTATATCAATTGATTGTACATACTTTCTTATAGTTGTATCAATTGATTGTACATTTTCCCTTGTATCAATTGATTGTCTTGTATTAATAATTGTACAGATTGTCTTGTAATAATTGATTATACAGATTGTTTATTAATTAATTATATTGTATATTTTCAGATAATAATGGAATTTTATTAGGTGCTTCCAGTCTAACGGGTCGATATTGGTTTGGATCTTTATGGTATTATGATAAATTAGATTCTGTACCTGATGTTGAGAAATGTACAGCTGGTGTACAATTAGAAGCTGGACTTAGTGATGCCAGATGGATTGACGCAACCAAAGTTATAGTTGCCTTAGATACAGGTATTTATATAAATGTACAAGTTAATCTATTGTGTCTTACACAAATGTTTTGTTTGTATGTTTTATTTATCAGATCTAGACGGAATTGTCATGTTTAGATAAACAATGGAATTATCGCATATGTACTTATTTTTACCGATAGAGCTGTCAAACGAAGGAAAGATTTGCTACCATTAGTAATAGTACCTAGATAACTTATTGAACTATGAGCAGACATTGTATATAGCTTATTACCACAGACCCCCTATAGCGTTATAGATTAACATAGGGTATAACATAAGCTAATACAGATTGGTATGCTGGGAAATCGCAACCAAATCCTGATAATATTTATACGTAATTCTTGTTTTTAGTTTTTAGGAAACCAAAATCATATGTGAAAAAAAACAGCAATAAGAAATTAGAGAGAAAAAAACCTTGTGCTAAAATAATACAAAAACATCATCAAATAATTAAAGGAGAAAAAGCTTGTTTTAACATCTAGTGTTTCTAAATAATATGTACCAATTTCAAAATACAGTCTCTTTCACTGGGTTCTGATTTGAGTTTTTATTTTTTTTTCTGGTTTAAAGTTTTAGAAATGTATAAAACAGACCTAAAATTTAAAAATGGACCTAGATTGGCTAAATCAACTGAAATATAAATGAAATTGATTGCCGATTGTCTCATTGTAATTTGCATTTTTGAAACAAAGCCTAATTTTTCACAGGTTAATCCATGCTATAATGTACTCATTCATTATTAAACATTTATTTAAGAAAACAAATTCAAGATATAAATTGTCGATTATCTCCCAGCCTCGATTCAATCAGAATATAAAAGAGGCTCATTCAAAGATTTCAGAAAAAATTATAACTGGTGATGATAGGTTTTAACCATTTCTTAATTCGTCTGTAGTTAAAGCTGAATAATCATCTCTTCTATAGCACTGTGTGTTCTGTTAAAAAATTTCAATTGATAAAACTGACTGAATTGAATCATTTTTAGACTGATATCCCTTTAAAAAATCAAATATTTCAGTTTGTAGGGAAATTAAATTCACTTAAATGACGTTAAGAGACTTTGATAATCAAAATAGTACATCAAGAAAAGAACCAAATTCAACACTTGGATTCTTTAATATAGATTTACTGTGATATAAATTTTGGTAAATTTAATTTAAAATGAAAAAAAAAAGAAATATTTAAAGGTTAAACTTGTTTGTTCTGATACATGTATGAATGTGTTATGTTGGAATTTTGGCATTTTCAAGTATGGTATTATTTTGTTTACAATGTAATATGACATCCTGACCGGCTGCACATATTTCACCCATCTACACAATGTGTTGATTATACTTGAAGTACAGTAGGAGTTCGTACAACTTTCTATAGATGATATCATTCTTCTAAAGAAAGTTAGAGTACATCATGCATTTGGTGGAGAAATTTGGCTATATTTTCATAAACAGGGATGAAAGAATAACATAAATATAGGTGTAGACTGTTTAATCTGTCATTTATAAAAACATGGTTTTTGGCAACATGTATGTAGAAAGTACTAGTACCATTAGCTTGTTAGTTTGTTTGAACTAGGCTGCCAAATTTCTAACCAGAACATGCTGTAAAGATAAAGCAACAAGTCAAATTAACCAAAATTTGACCGAAGTGGCGCATATGTTAAATTTGCTGATTGTCATTTAAGCGATACCTTGCAAACAACAGTGTTTTGAAAGGAAATATCAGTCCAAAGATGGTTCCATTCCATTCAGTATATATTATTATGCCCTGCTAAAATTTTTAGAATGTACTATGTATGGCATCATAAGTATATTAAAGGATATTAAAACATTTAAAAACAGATCAAATATATGGTGAAGAAACGACTTTAATTTAATTAATGGAAAGAAAAAGTGTAAGGTGAATCTTGTAGTTGTTAAACTTGTTTATAATCTCATGTTAAAATGGTACATGTAAATATGTCATTTAACTTATTTAACATATTAATTACCTGACATTATAAGTGGTAGTACAAGTCATTGACTTAATCATCTTGACAGGTTCTTCTCTACCTTAACAACATCATTTAAACTTTATATTGCCTATTTTCTTATAATCTTAATTCATTAAAGTAACAACAATTTAGACAATTTTATACCAAAACATTAAAGTGGTTGTATATTGTCATCATCCGTGTCATGTATCTCTATCGTCCACAATTTATTTTTAAAAATATGGAGGATGCTGTCAAGAGTTATGACAAGATGTTAAGATGCATTATTACATTGAGTGTCATTTTCCCACAAACACCTCCTCAGTATAACTGCAACATGAAATTGAATTTATTTATAGCAGAAACTTACCATAGCAAAATTTGGACAATTCATTAAAAGCAATCAGTGAGTTGTTGCAAAGTTTTACATACATGTAATAGCACAAGCTGTGGAAATGATCTATACCAGTAGCAGATCACATGGCTGGCTCGCTAAGCTTGGAGGTCAAGTGTTCGATCCCTGCATTGGTCAAGAAAGTTCACCCAGATTTTCCGGTGTGGTTTCCCCCTTTCAATGATGCAGGATGAAGGGCCTGACTAGGACAAAAAAACGAGATCCCGTGTACACTTTGGCGTGCAGGTAAAAAATCCCTTGGCAGTTGGAATTCGATATAAGAGTTGGAGCCGTAGCGCCGCTGCCCGTGCAAAATTCCCATCACAGCACACTGTATGGCACATGCCTGTCTTCATTAGCCCAGGTCAGGAGCAGAACAGTAGGACATTAAACTCCATTTTTCATTTCAATACCAACTTATCATCATAGTTTCCATTTAATTATAAAATGTATATTTAAGTTTGAATGTTTTACAGGTGGTGTAGCTGTATGGGAGTTAGTGGATGATTTTCATACATTTGTTTTATCACATTCAGCTATAGAACATGATGATATAGTTAATCGTGTTAGTGTCTCTCAAGATAAAAAGAAAGCTATTTCATGTAGTAATGATTGCAGGTAAATATTGTTATAAGATTACTTACATATAGAATATAAGAAACTGATAAATATACATGATGTGTCAAAGATAATTAATTTCAACAGTTGTTTATCATGGATAAGATATTTGAAAGTGATGTTTAGATTAATAGTTAAAGGAACCTTCCCGAAATTTTGGTTATTTTGTTAATCGCTGAATGATCCCCCAATTTATGAAATATGACAGTGGTCAAAATATATATTTGAACAGAAACTGGTCCCCAAGCATTACTCATCTCAAATTCAAGATGGCAGTGATGATGTCATAGTATGTGTATGGTGGTTTAAAACTAGCTGTGTGAGATTTATTGACAGTGAATTTATATGCAGGAAATCTGATTTGCTTATGGTGTTTTATTAGCCCTAACTTAAAAAAATGCAAATGTAGAAACACATGCAGAACATCTTTAACATACAAAATTTGACCAGCTGGTTTAATCTTTGGATAATTGCCAGCTACATGTATGTGTAAGTTGTTAAGTCATTCGAGGGTATTTTGATCAGTTGCAAACTGCAACATCATAAATGTTGAATCTCTATAAACAGAATGTCAGTCCAAAATTGGTTCATATCTGATCAGTATTTACAAAGATGTGATTAATCGAAACTTAGTCAAATTTCTGCAGACAATAACTATAAACATAATATGGTCATAAAATGACTGAGTTAAAATCTGTGCCCCTCTTTTTAAAGCAATCGAAATCTAGGTTAAAAATGTTGATATTTTGTTTTGTTTATTTCATGCAAATAATCAATTTGAGTGCTGTTTAATATGAAGTAAGCCTTGGAAAATTGAAAATTAAGATGCAAAAAATGCCAACGGTTTAAAAAATCTTTATTTAATATAGTGGAGCTGTGAAACGTATAAGAACTATCCTCAATAAATAAACACTGCAAATAAATCAAAATTAGGTTTATAAATAGGTAGAAGCTGGCATTAAATAAATGCCCTAGTAAATTGACACTTAAATCTTTTATGTGGATAAATGTAAGATAAATGTATTTTCCAAAACATTTGATGAAAGTTCTGTCATTAGAGACATTTGGGAATTTATTATTGTAGTGGCTTCTATGAACATTTAATGATATTTTCAGCTAATATAGACCAGACCACATTCACTAATTAATATTAATTACTATCTGGAATATATCACATCACTACAGGTTAATTATTTTAATTAACACATATCATATTCAAAGTATGTAAGGTGATTATCTATTGATGACCTTAACTTCAACTTTGAACCTATTTTTAACTGTACAATTTTATTATTTTCTAGTATTAATCTGTTGAATATCTCGAGTTAGAAACTTTGGATGACTAGATCTCTTTAATGTACATTTAATAAATATTATGTTGTTTGGTTTTGTAAAATGGGGGTCTGTTTAAGAATTTAAAATGTTATGTCCACCTATACATTCAATGTATTGAGATATAACTAATTTTGTGTTCAACTGTCGACAGTGTTAGTCAAAGTTATCAGTAGTAAAAAATTTGACTTTCACTTTACTGTAAGATTTTGTCCTATTTATGGGGCTGTTGGGGGTGTCTGAATGGTTAATGCATGCGTGTTGAATCAGTAGGTCTTGTCATTGAGTCAAGTGACATGGTTTGATTTCTTTCCGCTTGTACATGACAAGGAGTAGGGTCACTTGTCCAATTTCGTGGGTTTTCTCTTGGTCCTCCGGTTTCCTCCCACTGCAAATGACCCCTACAAATTATTGAAATAAAATTGAACCATATGTAAGTTTGTTCCGAATTGACATAGTTTGTGTCACATGGACGCCAAACCCTTTCTCCCATCCAATAATATATTTAAACCTGAATCTTTTATGTGACACTGATAGAATTCAAATAAAACTATGATGAGTAAATTATACTACAGGTGTAAGTCCACCCTGTCAGACATACTTTAAACAAACATCCATTTCACTCGATATAACTAAAACACAGGAACAATGTTCTCTCTAAATATATAAAGTGTATTCAGATATTTAAAAATCTAAACCTATGACATTGCGTAAAGGAGGGGTCTTTTAGACCTTCAATTTAATCACTCACTTCCTTGTAGTTTTCCCACCCTTTGAGAAATATAATTTCTAATTAGTGCATAAAGTGTGTAAGTATATGGCAAACACATAATCAAGGAAGTCATATGATTCATTATAAAATGTGAAATATATAAAACAAGAGGATACAAGCGTCTATATGACATTTGAAATGGTTTAAATCTTAGTTTATTTCTGGTTAGTAATATCTACTTGAAATGTTGAACAGACAGGAAAAGAATAAGAAATAGAATTGTTAAGCCCTGTATATAATCATGTATTATGAATCATTAAATAGTTTGTATTAAAGGAACACGAGGTGCTCTAGAAAGGTCAATTCCATTTCATTGTATTCTGTTAGATTGACTTCAAACTCCAACTTCCAAATGGTAATCTGTGATAATTTGAGATGTTTAGATTAATTAATTGTCAAGATATCATAATCAGCTATTTGATTCATAGGTTGTATGTGACGAGGAGTAGGGTCGCTTGTCCAACCTCATGGGTTTTCACCTAGTCTTCTGGTTTCCTACCACTCCTGAAGACCCCTATGAAATAACCTAAAGTAGACCCCTCTCTTTCTCTCCCTCTCTCTGATAAGCTATTTTGTAATACAAGGATTCCACCAACCGTAAACATCATGTGATGATAAATCCTCAACCAAAGCACCATCTCGAGAAATCTTTTTTTTTTAATACACAAATGACTTTCTTGATATAAACAGATGAAATATACAAATATATAGCCTGGGATTTCTACCTTCTAAATTATTATTAAATTATTACCTAAAACATGATGCAGCTTCTTCATTTTAGACAATTATAATATGTTGATTGATCAGTGGAATTTCAAGCTGTGGAAGCGAATACCATACCGTGTGTGGTCCTTTAAACTAATTTGAAATCAAATTGTATGAAGAGATATACATATTTATGATTAGTCAATCTATTTGTTACTATGTTGTTCATGAATCAGATATGTTTAAAATTACTGAAAATCAGATTCTATGTGTGATACATTTCTTTACGATTTGTCAATATGTACAAATATTTATAACTTCGATGTTCATATCTTTCACATGACAATCATCCATAAAATCATGACCTATCCTTGACAAATCAGCTTTACTTATTTTCTAATTAATGATAAATACTAGTGGTTTATCAAAATATTATGTCATATATCAGTCTATGTAATTTAGTTTGACAACAACTTGATTTGTTGGATTAATTGTTTTTGCAGGATCAAAACATGGGATTTAGAAAACTTTACTTCTACACATTGTTACAAAGGTATGTTTTTACTGTGACATGTATTTCAAATGTCTCAAACAATCTTGTATTAATCTGTAGTTTGAATGGAATTTAAAAATCAGCAGGACAAGAAGCTTCAACTAATAGGCCTATTTTCTAGTTGATTTATGTAGGCCACTAAGTTAGTTAAATACAAACTGTCATTGTACAGTAGGGTTGCCTTCAGGCAAGTTGTTAAATATTTTATTACATATACTGTATGTAAATTCTTAGATCTTCTTGTTCTTATTAGTACACGATATGTATAAACTGAGAGTTACATACCCTGCCTTATACATGATACCTGTCACTAATATTTATTAAGTGAAATGATAGTTTGAACCTAAGATAGTGAAGTTACTTGGTAGTTGGCCATGTGAACTTCCCAATACATGAGATGTGTTCCAGAAAGCTTATTCAGTCACTTGTACATCACTGATGAAATAAAGAGTTGATTTCCGTGGGATACAGAAGACATAAAGGAAGATATATGGTATAATTATTGTGTAAATCTGATGTATGGAATATTGATGACCTGTCATTTAGATATGTTCTATCTTTCTAGGTCACAGTGATGCAATAACCAGTATAGAATACCATCCCTCAGAAAATGAGCTCTTCCTCACATCCTCCCTGGTAAGTATACTACAACTGTTTTTATTCCAAAACTATTATACTAGTTACACAGTAAATCCTACTACGCAGTCAATAACCACATATTATACTGATTCATTTAATTTTCATTGATAAATCATTTTTTAGTTTGACTGTCTGCATATGCTACCATCTATATATTATGTGATTTGCTGTTTCCAACAATGACAATTGATTTGATAGTTACTGTAAATGTTTTCTAATATTACAATTGGTTAAACTTGGCTCGTTTCTCCAGATCTTTAAATATATATATATTATAAGATAAGGTAAGTTACTTGTAACTTGTTTAATTTTTCTAGGATGGGCGCTTATTGTTATGGGATACAAGAAAAGCAAGGCCAGCTAAAGTTGTAGGTAAGGTTATCAATTAAGAGACTGCTGTTTGATTGCCTGTTGCAACATATCAGTTTTCTGTCTATTTTCATCATCTCCTTTCCAGAATTCATTCCGTAGTAGATTATGACATGTTCTTCAAACAGGTTTTTATTGCACAAGTGTTTATTGTTGATTTACATCATTTATTTACATCATTTATTTATGACCCTTACAATTATAAACTATTTTTCTGAGTTGTATGTTTGTGTAAGGGGAGATAATTGATATTCAACAATGATTTTTATTTATTTTAGACTATAATTTTTTACAAACTTGTTCTTGATATTAAATTCAGTGATTTCCAGTCATTTCTTTTTTGAAATATTTAAGGAAAGGAACCATTAAAGAGCTTACCTACATGTGTTGCCTGGCAACCAAATACTCACAATATGGCAGCTATTGGTGATGAATTAGGTCAGATAATTGTTAAAGATATACGAATGCCAACAGAAGATTACAAGACCATACTACCTCATACCAGACTAGTTTATAGAATAGAATTTAATAGACAAAAGTAAGTATTCGATTTACCCAAGCACTCATTCTGTTATCTTGAAGGTGCTGCAGTGACTTGCCCAGTGAGTATGGCACACTGCATTGTATTATCAGTGTAAATATTTGTTACAATTCAAAGTAGGCCATTTCAGCGTCAATATATTGTTTAATTCTTCTTTCACTTCGTGGTCTTTAGCAATTGGAGGAGACCATGAGGTTGGACAGATGACCATTCTTCTTGTCACATGCAAGCTGGGAATGATAACTAAACCACTTAACTCCATGACAGACCTTATGATCTAAAGCGCATACACTGGACCATTTGGTCACATAACCCATATGTGCTATAGGTGACGATAATATTATGTGCTATAGGTGAACATTTCTCTCTGTCAAAAAATTGGAGGCAAGGCAAAATATTTTGTGTATTGTTGTATTATGTGACCATCATATTACTATATTCCTGTAGACTTTTAAACTTTAATATTATTATAATTATAGACCAAGTTTATTAGCATCAATAGGAGATGATTGTAGAACTGTTATAGCCTCTATAGATCAAGATGAAATAACCCAACTGTAAGTTATTATATATACATAATATATGGCCATTCTCGTGTAGTACATGTATTTGCTGTGTCAAGGGAGATAATTCATTTCAATCCCGTTTTGTCCATTTTGCCTTCACTGTCCTACTCACGACCCTGAAGGGTTAATTACTTGAGAGTGGGCTTCAGAAAGATCTCTAAACTGTCACTATAATGAGATTGTTGTCAATGCACATGGTTATAGACTATTATCAATATCAGACTTTCTTTAATAAGACTAAATACTTGTAATTCATCAAATGGTTTCAAATATCATAGATAAATGATTACTTTCAGTAATTAAGCCTTTCGGAGGGATGATAAATCAAGGTCTGCTGTACGCATTGGTGTGTGCATAAAAAAATCCCTTGACAGTTGGAGATTTATATAAGAGTACGCTGTAGTGCCGCTGTCTGATAAAAAAAATTCCCTCATAACACACTGTATGGCCTATGCCCGTCTTTATTAGCCCAGTTCAGAGGAGAACAGTAGGACATTAAAACCCCATTTCACTTCATTTGATTTTGCTATCGCACAACCAATCGGTAGTTGGATTTCAATATAAGAGTGTGTTGATGCACACTGTATGACATATACTCATCTTCATTAGCCCAGTCGGGAGCTCAACAGTAGGATGTTAAACCCAATTTCATTAATGACTGATAATTGCTAAATATTTACAGTAGATAGTTCTTATTTTACTGGATTTTACCAAAACCTGGGTTGTGTATAATAACATATACATTCACTGAAATTTGATTTTTTTGGACTGTTTTTTTTTTTGTAGGTATAAAGAAATGAAACATTCAGATTTTGTTCATGGATTAAGTTGGTATGGTAGTGAATCTATTGTTACATGTGGCTGGGATTCCACTGTTTATAAACATTCTATAAGTGATGTGCGAGAAAATAAACAAAATATAACAGAAAATGTGATGGAAGTTAATGGAGACATTCATCATGATAAACAAGACTTAATAGAAAGTAATAAACAATCATATAGTAATGCCTTAAAGTCTCCTAGTGTTAAAACAGAAGGGAAAGTATGAAGTATGATGATTAGTATGAATGATATAATTAGGTTTCAATGTGTTCTTTAACTGTTTATTGATGTATAAATGTGCTTTAATTCAAGTATAAGACATGTAAGACAACCACAACCTTATTGTTTTTGTATATCTTTTTTTACAAACTATCTAGCTGGTATCTAGATTAAACTCCTAGAGTTGAGCCAATCGTTTACAGCAATCCACGAAAATGGATGGATTTTACAGAATCTCATTTCAGAAGTGAATTTTGAAGTGTTGAATGGCAATACATATGTATTAAGTTCTTTTGTTATAAAGAGATAATGTTACCAATGTACTGTCACAGTTTTCTATGTTAAAATTCTGTTTGGAAATGCAGCTAAGTCTGTGGAGATATTTGACTTTGTATGAATTTAGATTGATGTGATAATCCAAAAAATGTTTGTTTATCTTAAATATTTTGAAGAAGATTTCTGTTTGGTTGGGGGCCGAGATTTTTTATTTGTTCAATAGAATATATTTTTGTTTCGAATTATATGATTTGTTGGCAAGTAAAAGAACCCTTGACAATTTGAATTCAGTATAACCGGGTCTGTAGCTGCCACTGTCTCATGAATATGCCCATCCTCATTAGCCCAGTTGGTGCATAACAGTAGGAGGTTAATTAAATCCCATTTCATTTCATTTTCTATTAGGTTTAAATGTTTCTAGTTAAAAACATATGTTGGTTGTATTGTTTCTGTTCTGTATATGATATATATTTTAGTACAAGTTACTCACATTACGGTTAAATAAACAGATGTTAAAACAGAATATCTTGAATGTAACCAGTGTTAAATACTGGAAATCATGGTCACTATCTATTGTGTAGGTTCAACTTGATTATAATTTTTAATGTGCCATTAACTGCTAGTAGGCTAGTGTCCAAACAACTATATTTAGCTATTCTGTCAATCAGTTTATTTGAGATACAGATTGATAGTCAAATACTGTTCCTTCCGGATCTAGAATGCCAAGCAACTCTACTTATCCATCTAATTTGTAGTTATATCCATTCGCACTCTATTATCATCCCGATCGTATTAAAACACAGATACTGTTTCGTTATTATAGTTCAAAATTTCATTTTATTTGTCTTACTACACTAGGATGTGGAAGAGTTGTTATCATTGACATGTTCTGGATGATGTGAGGGATAAGCCAATGAAACGGTCTGTTACAGCAAGCTTTAGGCGTGTTTTGCACTAAACTGTCTGTGATCCACTAGTAACATCAATGCTGATTGGTCAATCAAATATCTGATGTCATAGGGTCAAACCATCGAAAGTAAAAAAAACAAAAACGAAATATAGATCCTGTATTTTAATCAAATTGCTCTCTTCCAGATTCAGTGGCAACTAGCTAAAAAATTATATCAGAATCAGTTGAACAAAGAGAAAGAAAATTTAAGGTTATCAAATGATATTTTTATGTATCTAATAATAGGCCAGTGGGTCCGCAGTATTGTGCTGATTACGAGTATCTGTTAATAATGAATATATTATAAATACTGCGATACCATTCATTGTCATCAGGTTTTGTTTGTAAATAATTACGCATTTAATTTAGAAAATTTCATATAAAAATGCCCAAGATAATGAATAAATTCATACTTTGTGAAGTTTCAAAGATGTAGTTCTTTTAAGATGTGAGGAGTTTGGTCGCTGAATGGTAAAACCAATGCACTATGGAACTACCTGGATTATCTTGATACTGATTATCTTACCCTGATTACTGTGAGTGGATGATGTTAATTTCCTGCACAAAGCTTTCTATGGAGCCAAATATCTATTATTCTTCAGTCAATCCTGCTGATAAAAATGCCAATTAAAACTTGGCATTTTAGTCCCCCCCCCCCCCCCCCCCGATAAAAAGCTTAGGACATCGTTTTGTGTTTGTCACTTTGATATTAAATTTCCTGCAAACTTTCTATCCTAATTTAGATTCAAGCTGCTGTATTTTGGTGACAGCAAACCATGAGCTAAGACTGGTATGTGAACTGTAATAAACAAGGGTAGATAATTTGAATTGTTGAATACCCCAAGAGTAAGTGGAGTAGAATAGAAAGATACCATTGGGGATACCAATGATAGATCGTAGCATTGTGACTATATCTGATAAGAATATACATGTATCTTCAGTCATCTATAAAAAGAGTTGTTTCCCTTACCTCTTATTACTTGCGTCTATTGCAGAGTTACCTTGAAGGCCATCGATTTACATGCCCATATCAGTATGGGCGCCCCATAAAGCCGAGTGACAGGGCGCCCAACCAATGTCACTTGGTTTTATGGGAGCGTCATCAATCATGTCGTTATATATGAGGCGCCCCTCAAATGGTGGGGTGCCTCAAAATGAGTCACACGATGAACATTACAACGTGATGGGGCGTCAAAAACAGTGTGATCTATGTGCACCTTATCTCAGAGGACCTTCCATAATGACATGATTGGTGGGGCGCCTTATTATGACAATATATGATTGTTTGGCCGCACATAATGCATAATGCCTTTATCTATTGCGAGAAAAATGTAATGGGCGCCCTTTCTATTGGACGCAATACATAGTCAGCGACTAACGAGTCCTTGTTCAGTATGGGCGCCCTTTAAAACCGAGTGACTTTGGTTAGGCGCCTACTACTAGATTGATGGGACCCCTTAAACAATGTCACTTCTATTCATGTCGTTAAATATGAGGCGCCCCACCACCCATATGGTGAGGCGCCTCATAATGAATCACACGATTAACACCTAACTTGAGGGGGCGTCCAAAACTGTGTAAGCTGTGGTGTCACTTATCCAGGAGGGTCGCCAACAATGACATGATTGGTGGGGCGCATTATAATGACAATGTATGTTTGTCGGTTCGCACATAATAAATAAGGGGATCACGGTGGCTAAGTGGATAAGGCGCTGGTTCGCTAGCCTGGAGGTTGAGTGTTCGATCCCTGCATTGGCCGAGAAAGTTCATCTCGATTTTCCTGCGTGATTTCCCCTTGTCAGTGATGCAGAAGGAGGGCCTGACAAGGACAGCTGCCTAGTCGTTCGGATGGGACGAAAAACCGAGGTCCCGTGTACAAATTGGAGTGCACGTAAAAGATCCCTTGGCAGTTGGAATTCGATATAAGAGTAGGCCGTAGCGCCGCTGCCCGGGCAAAATTTCCCTCATTGCACACTGTGGCGTATGCCCGTCTTCAATTAGCCCAGGTACGGTGCTTAAGCGTAGGACGTTAAACCCCATTTCATTCATTCATTCATAATAAATAATGTCGAGCGAGAATTGTTGGGCGCTCACGACTTGGTCAATGGAGCGCCCAATACAGCATGATTGGGCGCCCCTTGGAGGGCTTGTGTTATATGCGCACGTTATACAACGCACCCCCCCGCATGCTCATGGGGAAACAATTCATTGTATCTTGTGTTTATAGACTTAAAGTCGCTTCGTATTGCTCAGCAGCAGGGGCTGTTTATGGTCTGCCACTCGAATTATTAGCGAATCTCACCAGTTATAATGTTCATAATACGCCAATATCGCAAACTAAAATTTCTGACACACGGCATTGCGGATGCCCGTCTTCATTAGCACGTAAACTGGGACGTTAAAGAATATTTCATATCATTTCCAGATGGAGCCTTAAATTTCAACACGAAGTCTTTTTGTACGATAACACTATACATCCTTTCTCAAAACCACGATACGTTTTGTTCTAAATTTCTTTAAATGCCAAAAACCAGTTTGGTACAAAAGAGGTGTTTGACATCGTGGATTGGATCTAGGGTATAGACACCTGACATAGGCGTACGAGGCGGGGGGGGGGGGGGGCTGTCCCCCTCAAATATTTTCATGGAATGGCTATGGTCAGTTTGTCGGGAAGCGTCGAGCCGTCTGTCGGGTTTTGAATATTTTTAATAATATGGAAGCGTGAAGAAAGCAGGCTAGTCAATGAAGAACACGTACGCCATCTGAATAAAACTAGCACGTACACATGACCTTTCTCGGTTCTCGAGTACTGTGTTCCAGTATATTGGATGACAAACTTTAAAAAGTGTCGTCGATTGATTAATGGATTCGGTTATAGTACAAGATAATTGTAAATTTTGCCCATCGTCTTATATTAACTCATTAATCTCCTTTTCAATTTTCTATGACTTTGTTAAACTAATCAATTTCTATGAATTAAGTTCTCGCGCGTTTTTTGTCAAGTTAGTTGTGTGCGGTACCGTGTTTATACAATCAAGGGACACTTGGTGAGAAAACTGTCTGAATTTGTAAAAAAAACTGTTTGTTGTCAAAACTGTTGGGATTGAATCGAAGAAAAGTCCATATTTAATTTATTGTCAGGGCGGACGCACCGCTTATATAACTACAATGATATGAGTGTACACTTTCTATTGCTGATATTTAATATCAATTCGATAAAAAAAAAAATCTAAAATTGAAGGAAACGTATCTACTATGGCGTCACAGTCAAATAACCGAAAGAAAGATCATTGCGGCAAAATACAATGTACGTCCTGCCAACAACAGATAATGGACAAAAGATGATTTTTCACCAGTTTTTATGCCGCAACTGACATAATTTAGGCTACTACCCACTCCAAATTACTAGAAAGTATTCGAAATGCCTGGAAAACGCGTCTACGGCCGTCTGCTTTTCAAAATTTTCTGGGGGAGGCCCCCCAAACCCCCCGTCGGGTGCTTCGCGATGGACTTGTTCGTGTTTTCGTAGTAATAGAGTTTGTATTTTAAAGATGATTTCACCAATGCCGCAACTGACATAATTTATTACCCACTCCAAAATGGTGTTTTATGGTCATTATATTGTAAGAGTCACTTTTTAGAAGAAAACAGCGTGATTGGGAAAAACCAATTCGCTTGTCTTCGTAGCTATAGAGTCTTGGGTGCAATATGGGCAAAGTGTGTTAATCAAGTTAAAAAAATGTGCCCCCCCCCCCTTCGGAAGAATGGTTATAGTTAGAAATAGAACTGTAAACAAATTCAACAGCAACAAAAGCTCAAATTCGCAAATGGTTTCTTGGGTTTCCCTGTAAACTGTAACCGATCGGAGGCTTAAAAAAACCAAGAAGCTTTGAGTTTAACGAAGTCCCTTGCTTACAGCGCTCCACCCATTGAATTACTTGTAACCTACGTTTGTATATCTTAAAAATCTCGGTTCTTATTGGCATGTATGGGGCCGCAACTTCACGGTTTTTGCTTGTGGGGAATCACAAATTTTATCCAATTTTGATACATGTATGTACGTTTATATCCCAAAGAATATTGTTCCTATCGATATTCGCCAATATCGGACCGTAACTTATTAGATTATGGCCCCTGGTTGTAGGACAAATCTGACCGGTTGTACTGGAAGGTCGCTTTGGGGTCGTATTATTGATTGATCAATCAGCTTTAACGTTACTAGTGATTTACCCACAGTTCCGTGCATCACACGCCAAGAACTCCACGTAACACCGTTTCACAACTTTGATCCTACTTTGATGAAACTTTAAACATGCGTTTATATTACAAAGATTTCAATATTCGCTTATATCAGACCACATCTTCCTGGATTTTGGCCCCTGATGGTTGGAAAAATCACATTATTATCCGATTTTAAAAACCGTTTAAATATATCACCGTTACAAAAACCGTTTAAATATATCACCGTTACACGGTAATGAGGTTTGAAATCGAAATTCTGATAAATCTAGGCGAAATTGCCCAATCAAATGGACGTGGGTTGTACGTAAATATAGTGTAAACGTAAGTAATGCTGAGGTTGTGGACCCTTTGTAGATTACATTTTTTGGTCCGATTTTGACGAAACTTAAAACATGTTTATAGCCCAAAGAACTCAGTTCCTATCGAAATTTCTAATCGTAACCTCATGTTTTATTTTCGCTTGATCTCTACCCATCTCCAACAAAAGGTGGGCGTATTTTGTCTGTCAACCGCTGGTTCACAGTTAATATTGTCATTTTTATACTCCCACCTTAAATTATTGTTAAATCGCCTGATCAATAGTTATAATGTATTTTGTCCCGAACATATCTCCCGGGATCTTAATTTAATGATGAAAAATGGCAATGGCATACTATTTCCGACCAACTTTCTCTGTGCCCTTCTCATTATTCCTATGACTTATATAATATTGTTATTCTAATTAAATGCCATAGATTTATTTGACCGTTTCATATCTCTGAAGAATTTGTCATTAAAAGGTAGATTGCGTGCATCGAATGACATTATTATCGTTTTGAGACAATGGTTAATGTATTATTGCTCGTTATCGTATCCTATATTTGTTATATAAATTTTGTAAATTTAAATTATTGTTCATTAACATACATTTATCGACCGGACATGGATCAAATTAAAAAAAAATTAATTGAACTGATCGACGATCGAGGATGACTTATTTAATCGGACTGATCTTGGATGACGTTAGTCGCTTTTAATGAGTTTTAAACTAGTATGGGAGACCAAATGGAACAATATTCATTATTCTTGTTTGAACATTTTAGACACGAACGCAACATTCTAAACTAATGATTCTTGTTTCTACATTCTTATGTCAACATTTTAAACACGACAAAGAAATCAATTCATTGGTTTCCGAAAGTTTCAAAAAAAAAAAAAAAAAAAAATCTGGAATTTGAACTCTTATGAAAATATTTTCTACATTTCAAAAAGTCTTGAAGTTAAAATCTTGAAATGAAAATGTCCACTGGATAATCGAGAGTATGCTTTTTATTGAATGATTTTAGTAATGATGAGCGAAGCTAGACGGAAATGCACAAAGCTGATATCTCGGTTCATGGTGGACCAATTTGACTGACATTTTCAACGAATTACCTTTATGGTATCTAGTTTTAACTAATATAGTGAGAACTGCCAGCTCTTTATCTAAACTTACATAATGTATTTTTAATAAGAAATATAAAATTACGATTTCTTCATGTAAATCTTAAATAATGTATCTTTAATAATAGTATCCTAGTACTGTTATACAGATATAACAACACAACAAATTATATGTAAACGGTTAAATTATATATAATCTACTATAAATTAAACATATACATATTATATTGTCTACATGCCAAAATTCTTATGTTACAAATATCTTCTCAAATATGTTCGTTATTAATATTAATTAAGATTCAAAAAAATGTACATAAGTAATCTTTATGCGATTAACTAAAGTATCCAGACGTTGGTAAAGAATTTTAGAATTGTGCCAGGTGCAAGGTTCCCGGCACGTATTTACAATTAAAAAAACAATTGGGGTTGTTGAGGAATATTTCAAGCCGAATTGTATAAATGCGTTGATAGTTTCTTATGTCAAACATCAAAATATCAAAAAGCGACATCTAGAGCGTTTACAAGGTTTCAGTGAGATATGTCAAAGTGGCAAAAGAATCACACGACGTTTGAGCGCTTCCTTTTTAGCTGGTCATAACGAGGAACTGTATCGAAATTTATAATCGTCCATTGACTCCTTCTTACTGAGTTGTTGCCCCCGTCACCTTAACCCTGTAACCGATCTAATGGGGTCCATACATGATCAATAATTCCGTCAATATTATTGACTTAATATATTTTGAGTCAATATATTGAGTCATTGATATTGACAGGAATTCCATCATTTTTTGGTCATTTTTAAAAATGGATGCCATGTTTACTCTTCCAAGGTTGACGATGGAATGAAAATATTGAAGCAATTGTTGACAGATTCTCCACACACGATCAATAATTATTGTCATTCAATAATTGACCGTCCGTCAATACTTTGAAGAACCATCAATAAAAATCAAAATGATTTTGATCCGTCAATATATTGACGCAATGATGGTCATTGACAATATTTTACATCAATATAGCCCACACACGTTCAATATTCTCAATAATATTGACGGAATTATTGATCGTGTATGGACCCTCATAAGGGTCAAACCTGTTAAACCAATCGCAATAACCCAGACGTACATCGTGCATGGGGATATTGTGGGTGGACGGACAGGTCTATATCCATATATGTGCGTGTAACAAATTTTAAAATTTTAATTTATTTTACTTGTTAAAAGGTATGCTGTTGTCGTAAACAAACGGGGAATTATTTCTTTTAGAGACGGGTCTGTTGTTCAGATTGTCTAATGCATATTTGTCTCTCCTCTTTTATAAAATTTTCAGTCTAAATATACACCAAAGCATACGGCAATGGCAAAAATATTTTTGTTTTTATAATTTACACAGGCATAATTATCTAAATTTTCATCCCAAACACATTGACTAGCCACGGCCATACCTTGATCACTATGTTGACCAATGGTAACTTCAACGACTATTCGGTATCTGGTCCAGTCCAATTGCCGAACTCGGGATTTGATTAATCCAGCTAATTCTATTGCTTTGGCGCCACATTCCTTTGAATTATACGTCTGATCGACAAGGTTTTCGGTCAATAAATCATCCATGATTTTATGAACACTGCTAGGGTTGAAACGTTTAGTATCCGGTGGTGAAAGTTGATATGTATTTTCATAGTCTGTTATTGAATTAACAATTTGATTGCTATCTGAATTACTCGTTATTTCTACAGGCAATGAGACGTTATGTTTGATCAGTTTTCCATGTTTCATTCGACGTCTGTTTTTATCGCTCATTTTGTCTGAAAATATAGAAATATAATTATGTAATTAATTCCATAAAACGATAAACAGAAATTGAATGGACCTTTACGGTACCCGCCCGTATCCACAGGTTGTTCCCTTGTGGCTTGTGCAATGTACGATGGAAAGATAGGTAAAAGAAAAGTCTACATACGAACGTTGAAGATAAAGCAAATAAACACGAGACACAACTATCATTATGCGAACAGTGTAGATGTTTCGCCATGCAATATCGTTCTCGTAATGGCATGTTCCCTCTTGTACAGCTGCAAAAGAATGGACAAGTCCATTTCCTGTGTTTCCGGTCACAAGACCACATGTTCCGAGCGTGGGGACACGTGTTCTCTGGGTACAACCTATGGGAACAGGCATATTAAAAAACAAAGGTCCATTGTCCTTGTGGCGCGTCACAAGGGACAATCCATAAGGGAACAGCCTATGGATACAGGGCCTAAGACAGAACAAACCCAGAGAACTGTCTTAGCCAATAACTATAAATAAGCACTGGCACCATAATATTTAAAAACTAGATAATGTAAGAGGAATTTGCTGAAAATATCAGCCGAATTAATACACCCTGCACCGAGATTTTAGCGACTGAATTTTCGACTTAGCCTCGATCATCAATACTACAGTCGTTACGATGAAAAAATACAGTCTTGATTATCCAGTTCAGGATTAAATCATGAATGAAAGTTGAGCAGCAAATCGGATCCTAATCCAGTAAATATCGAAGGCTAGCGTTGACATCAAGATTTGATTATGGTCTGTATGAATTAATTAATGTATAATTAATAAATTAGATAACATTTCAGTCCCAAAGAAAGAACTGCAATAGGCGTATTTAGCTCTTGCATAATATATGTTTAACTTATGTTCCTTAATCGGGGCTCTTTTTCGTGGCATATCAAGTTTTCTTCCCGGATTCCGCTTCTTCTTTTTTTTTGCTTTTTTCGAAGAAAGAAGGGGACTATCAAATGGGTCTGTTGCCCTGGACGTTCGTCAGTCCATCCGTATATTTGCCTGCCTGCTTGCCCGTCTGTCTGTAAACCCATCACACTTTTTGGGACACAATAACTCTCCTTCTAATCGAGCTAGAATGTTCAAACTTGGCGGAGGTGTTTATTAGATGAATACTATGCGCAATTTCCACTAAGGCTCAGCAGAGATAAGGGTTTTTTTTCGTTTGAGACTTCGGAACACGATAACTTTGGTTCTAATTGGGCGAGTGGGATAAAACTCAGCGCATAAATTCATTATATCAAAACCTTGACTAAGTTCGATAAGTATTTTCTACTCTAGATAAGCAAAATGATAAGCAATGTGATTGTTCGAGACTTCGGAACATAATAACTCTCCATCTAATTATGTTAAATGCTCAAACTTGGTGTAGGTGTCTTTTAGGCGAATGTCTTGACAATTATATGCAATTTTGGATTAGGCCAAGCAGAGATAAGCAATTTGATTGGTTGATGCTCTGGGACACGATAACTTTGGTTCTTATTAAGTTGGAGTGATGAAACCTGGTGTATAGTTTCATTACATAATTATATCTTGTCCCAAAAAGTGTGACAGACAGACAGACACATTTTAATAACCACAGACTTTCTTCAGATTCAAATCATATAAAGTTTCATGGGTCGGAACGGTGTTTCTACTTGTATGATTCGGAATACATCATATTTCCCCAACTGAGTTCTAAGGAATCAACATCATTCATGATAAAATCAATTTGTCTCTGCTAACAAACTCCTATTGATATCGGGGCTCATTAGCGGTTACCATATAACAAAATAAATTCTAATAAATCACATCTTTATTCTCTCTATATATATATTTATGTAGGTGGATCACTTGAAAAATAAAATGCATTCATAATATTTCTATAAGACTTTCAGACTATACAATTACGTACGACAATGTAAATAAATGACTAAATTGAAACATGAGCAGCTATCGTTTTCAGAAGGTGTCATCTAAAATAGGCTACATTGTCTCCATTGACACAAAAAACCAATTCGAAATCATGATGACATCGCTACTAAAGACATCTCGTTCATCATTCTATTTATTCCATATCTGTCTCCCATCCGTTTCTTTATCTTCGAGATTTTATACAATAAAGGTATATTTCTAGCATAGACATTATTATATAGCGATATAATATAGATGTAAGACAATAGCCAATTTAATTAGCAATAACATCAAAGTAAGTTCATATAGCATTTATTTTTCATAATGAAACGTCTGTAAAGTACGGTGGCCCATATACGACTTTTAAATATTTTTGTTTGTTTTGGGTTTTGTTTCTTAGTTTTAGGTTTATTTTTTTAGTTCTCACCTAGGTGATAACTTATCACCGCGGTGGAAACGTTTTCACCTCGGTGAAGTTATAGAGCAAGAACAGATTCGAATAGAGACTTAAAATACAATACTCTCTGTGCAAGAAGAGATTGAAATTATTCAATTGTCTAGAACTTTAAACATTTCCCTTTATTATAATCCATTTCCATATAGAAATGATGTTACGGTAGTCAGTGGACATGTGTATTAACAGCACTTCTGAGGCGAGAACACGAGTAGTCTAGATTCTGAAATTGCCGCAACAGGCTTCCATATCTTAGTAACACGTGAGTTCCCACCTAGGTGAAAACGTTTCCACCGCGGTGATAAGTTATCACCTAGGTGAAAACGTTTCCACATAAGTTTTCACCTAGGTGAGAACTAAAAAAACAAACCTAAAACTAAAAAACAAAACCCAAAACTAAAATATATTTAAAAGTCGTATATGGGCCACCGTAGTAAAGTGCTATACTGTCTATCTCAGGTACAAATAAACTGAAATTTCTGGGACTTTACAGCGGCGAATCCAGGAATTTTTGCAGGAGGGGTTTGCCAGGTTCCTGTTCAGGAAATTTGACAGTTGACAGTGCATGATGCCATCATTGTCTCCAAATACGTGGGCATACATACACCCGAGCTTTTATAAAGAGAAAAATAGACTGGCGGCTGCCAGACAGGATACGCCCATATTTTCGAGAGATAGATAGAGAACAAGCAAAACAGAAAGTGATTTTTCGTACAATCAATAGCCATAATTCATTAAGTAACAATTTGATATGCGCAAATATCGAAAGGAACGAAGATCTTGATATACCATTTTTTTAAAAATTATTCGCGTACTGACGGCGGCCATTTTGTCTGCCAATTTGCTCCGATTTTCCCGAAATTCGAACTCAACCTTACTTAGGGTGTAACGGTGATATAATCAAACGTTTTTTTTAAAAATCGGATAATAATTGTGACCGTCAGAGGGACCACAAGCTAAAAAAAGGCGACCTTTCGGACAATAATTCAGGAAGTTACGCCCCGATGGGCGCAAACATCGAAAGGAACCAAGATCTTTGAGTTATAAACATGCATTTCAATTTGTTCAAAATCGGTTCAAAATTGTGACCTCTACACTGTTCACAAGCTTAACACGTGATTTTCTTACAATCAAGGGCCATAATTAATGAAGTTTCGATCCGATACATGCCAATATCGACAGGAACCCTACATTTTAAGTTTCATTGGAATCGGATAAAAATTGGGATCTGTAGACTGTTCACAAATAATTGTGGACGGACGGACGGACAGGGGCGACGACAATATATACGTCCGCGTGAAATGTGGGCGTATAAAAATCCAACACCCGTTTGACGTCAATCTTCATCATGAATTAAGAGGGTCAAATTATCCTTCAATTTCATTGATGCAGAGCATTAATTGTAATATCATGTATGTCATTTTATTATCTTCCGCTTTGAATGCCCATCTCATCCTACCATCTAATGATAAGGGAATAAAGCACACGACTGTGACACTAATATAAAAATGTTGTTATACACTTTTGTTTTGTAGCTGAGCAAGTGGAGGGGGGGGGGATCTGGACCCAGCCCTGCTTCAGAAAGGTATACACTTTCTAAAGTCCTTAAAATATGGACTGAAAGTAAAGACTTTTAGATAAATACTACTGTTCGGAATGTGGACCCTCATTCTCGCCACCGGCATCTGCTGCTGTGTTTCTGATGCCGCGGTTTCAGTTGGTACCACATTCTGCCAGGTACGTTAATTTAAAATCGGGTTTCTATTTTTTTAGAATTAACCGGGTTAATATACGTGTTATTTTAATATGTACCCTGTTCCTTGCGCAGCTACATCGTCATGTAGTTTAGGTTATTGCAATTTTCCTTGCGCAGGTACATCGTCCTGTAGTTTAGGTTATTGCAATTTTTATGTGCACTATTAAAATCGTCCAAACATTCAAGTTCCTCGGCTGCCTTTCTTTGAATTGTGGTTTGTCTCGACAATCTACTTTAGCTGTTTTCCGGGCGTATTTGATAGTTGGTTGATAGGTCTCCTATCCGGATTGGTAGTTCTCATCTTGGAGCTAAGGGTTATATTATATTCAATTGGTGTTCTATCAAAACAAAACCAAACAGAAATTGCTGTAAGAACAGGAACAACGGATTTACTGGAGGCTATCATGGCGATTGCTCGGTAACAGGTTTGACTTCGTCCTTTTCGTATGGTTCCTTGTATTCAAATGTAACCTACTTTTAAAAAGCCATAAACTGTTTTACCTTGCTTCAATTTTTAAAAAAAAATACAATTGTCTTTATTAAACACTGTTAGTGGTGCAGTGTCTACCTGTTTATACTAGTAGTGTATATTGTAAGACGTGTGTTCACAATACAAATGAATATTTATCGCAAAGCCCTCAAAACTTGGTGGTACACTTTCTTTATAACGCACGTACAATGTACAGTAATGTGTCTAAAAAAGCATATAGAAGAGCATGCTCGTATACACCTTTACACAAAGCCCAATGATAATTTAAAACAGGATTACAAAAATCTCCATATTCTTTAAAGTTAATGATCACCATTCCCATTTTTCGTACATATATTCAATATTTCACGACTAGAATAAAAATTGAAAGTAACATTGTCTTACCTTAATCAATGTTCCTTTGTTCTCTGTAAAACAGCCTTAGTTCTGTGAGGTGTATGGTGAGGTCGCTTAAGAAAAATGCTTGAAATAAAGGTCAATTCAATGTCCCTCTATTGTCTTATTTATACTAGTTAGTATACAGAAATATATATTATATTATAGACAATAACTAAGTGTATTATCTAATATAGGTAATGATATATGGGGTTTATTAGCCGAGATAGGTAAAATACAAACATAACAATCTTTATGAAAGATTATATCTAAGTGATAGATAAATATTAATTCACACGCTAACCCTCTTTATTCAGAATTATACTCGCTTATATATTTGTTTTATTTTTTGTTTACTTTCTGTATTATAGTAACGTGTGTTATCTATATGCTATTTCAATAGAAAGTTATCGAGCACCCAAAAAACCAGGTAACGATGGGGAATTTGAAACAATGCTTTACTGTCAGTCTAAGCCGTATCATGCCAGAATAAAGGTTAAATATTGGTGATTAAACATACATTATTAAACCCAAAGATCTTGGTTCCTTTCGATATTTGCGCATATCGGATAATAACTTCCTGAATCGCCTTGGTTTAGCTTGTGGTACCTCTGGAGGTGACAATTATTATCTGATTTAAACAACCGTTTGATTATATCATCATTTTGACCCTATGGAAGATTGAGTTCGAATTTCGGGAAAATCGGACCAAAATTGTCATACAAAATTGCCGCCGTTTGTACGCGAATACTGTTAAAAAATGGTATATCAAGGTTTGTGGACCCTGTAGAGGTCACAATTTTAATTCGATTTTGATGAAACTTGAAATGTATGGTTATAACCCAAAGATCTTGGTTCCTTTTGATATTTGCGCATATCGTATTGTAACTTCCTGAATTATGGCCCCTGATTATACGCAAAATCGCCCTTGTTTAGCTTGTGGTACCTCTGGAAGTGACAATCATTATCTGATTTTAAAAAAACGTTTGATTATATCACCATTTCACCCGAAGGAAGATTGAGTTCGAATTTCGGGAAAATCGGACCAAAATTGACATACAAAATGGCCGTCGTTAGTACGCGAATACTGTTAAAAAATAGTATATCAAGGTTGTGGACCCTGTAGAGGTCACAATTTTAATTCGATTTTGACGAAACTTGAAACGCATGGTTATAACCCAAAGATCTTGGTTCCTTTCGATATTTGCGTATATCGGATTGTAACTTCCTGAATTATGGCCCCTGATTATACGCAAAATCGCCTTTGTTTAGTTTGTGGTCCCTCTGGAGGTCACAATTATTATCCGATTTAAAAAATCGTTTGATTATATTACCGTTACACCGTAAGGAAGGTTGAGGTGGCATTTCGGGAAAATCGGACCAAAATTGTCATACAAAATGGCCGCCGCTTGTACGCGAATACTGTTAAAAAATGGTATATCAAGGTTGTGGACATTGTAGAGGTCACAATTTTAATTTGTAATGCATGGTTATAACCCGAAGATCTCGGTTCCTTTAGTTATTTGCACATATCGGATCATAGCTTCCTGGGTTATTGCCCCTGATTGTCCTAAGAATACCCTATGGTCCCTCTGGAGGTCACGATTATTATCTGATTTAAAAAAAACGTTTGACTCTATCATCGTTGCACACTACGGAAGGCTGAGTTCGAATTTCTCGAAAATCGGACCATAATTGCCAGACAAAATGGCCGCTGTTCGTACACAAATAGTGTAAAAATATGGTATATCAAAGTTGTGGACCCTGTAGAGGTCACAATTTTAATTCAATTTTGATGAAACTTGAAATGCATGTTTATAACCTAAAGATCTTGATTCTTTTCGATATTTGCGCATATCAAATTGTAACTTAATGAATTATGGCCTTTGACTGTAGGAAAAACCACTTTCCGTATTGCTTGTTTTCTATCCATCTCTCGAAAATGGGGGCGTATCCTTCCTGGCAGTGCCAGCTTACTATCTTTATCCTATTTTAAAAAGGACGGTAACTGAGTTCTGATTTCGTGAAAATCGGACCGAAACTGTCCGAAAAAAAAACCGCCCCTTGTACACAACTAGTGTAGAAGTAAGTATTTCCAATTAAACAACGATACGTTACTTTAGAAATTAGATGGGGTTTAACGTTTCACGTCCAACTGTTATGCTCTGCCTGGACTAATGTAGTTTGCTATTTTACCCACACAGCGGTGCTACTATCTACTATCAAATACCAACCAGGGGTGGATTGGGACCGGAAACCGGCCCGGGCTCCCATGTCGCGGCAGCCCCATTTACTGACAGCACAGACCGTGCCCGATGGCCTTCCCCCTGGAAAATTCTGAAAAATGAACCCCAAATATGCGATTTGGTGGCATATCTGATTTATGGGGACGGGGACTGAGATAACGTTCTTTCGCTGGATCGAGTCCGTATAATTGGTTGCCTAGACGGACATATGCGTACGGACTTAATGACTTTTAAGTCGGAAGAACCCAAAATGCCCGAAAAAAGTTCGGCTTCGTAGATACCGTTGTATGGAGACGCCCCCCTCCCCTCCAAGAAATTTTTTCCTGATATTTCAGCCAGTGAACAAAGCACATTCTAAGTGCTCAAATATAGTCTAATTAGGGCGGACGACCAAATTCCATTAAATCGTTTACAGCCTGTGAATACAGCAACTTCAATTTGGTACAATATAGCCTACCTGGCTGACCCAAATTCCAAACAACCAATTTTTAAATTTTATCCACCGCAAACGCCCGTGTCAGCAACTCCAACAGTATCGAATGGTTTTGTAACTGAAATAAAATAAAAACAAGTACGAACAATCCAAACCATTCGACAAAATTCGAATTCTTAAAAAACTGTAAAGGCAAAATAGTTTAATTAAGCAAAATAGTGTAATCAGCAAATGGACTGTTCACCACTCTAAATTCCAACCATCCAATCAGCTGCATTCACAAATAATAATCGATGCTCAGTATAAATTCGTGGTATTCAATTAAAAGAAAAGGGAAATTCGTGTTTAATTAGCGCTCTATAGTCGATGACAGTTAGGGAAGCAAAACAAGAAAAGCCCGAAAAGATTTCGGGTTTACAGACAACGGCACGGGTTTTTTCTTCTAGAGACGAAGTAGCGGAGCTGACCTTGTATAGACCCCCCAAGAAAATTTGACGGCCGCAAACGCGTTTTACTGCTATTCCAGTCCGTAAAATTAGTGTTTTATTAGATTTCGGGCACTTTATTTTACCAAGTAGATAAAATAAAAATTGGTTGCCCGTACCTAGCGGGGGGAGGGGGGCAGCTGCCCCCCCCCCTGGAAAAAAGTCGGTGCCCCACCTGAAAAAAGTCGGCGGCGCCCCCGATCGAAAGCGCCCTTTAAATTGAACACAATACGAGGCCAGCGACCTTACATGTCCATATTATGGGCGCCCCATAAAGCCGAGTGACATTGGTTGGGACATAGGGGCGTCCAACCAATGTCACTTGTATTTATGGGGGCATTACCAATCATGTTGTTATATGCGAGGCGCCCCTCAAATGATGGGGCGCCTCATAATGAGTCACACGATGAACACCACAACTTGATTGGGCGTCAAAACGGCGTGATCTGTGGTGCACCTTATCCCAGAGGACCTTCCATAATGACATGATTCGTGGGGCGCCTTATAATGACAATATATTATTGTTGGGGCGCTCATAATGCAGAATGCACTTATCCATATGACGCAATACAAAGTGAACGACTAACGTGTTCATATCAGTATGGGCGCTCTAAAATGCCGAATGACTTTGGTTGGGCGCCAGCTACGAGATTGACTGAATGCCTAACCAAAGTCACTTCTATTCATGTCGTTATATGAGGCGCCACACCCCCCAAATGGTGAACACCTAACTTGAGGGGGCGTCCAAAACTGTGTGATCTGTGTGTGGCTTATCCGAGAGGGGCGCCAATAATGTCATGATTGGTTTGGCGCATTATAATATACATATGTTTGTCGGTCCGAACATAATAAATAATGTCAAGCGAGATTGGTTGGGCGCTCACGACTTGGTCAATGGGGCGCCCAATACAGCATTATTGGGCGCCCCTTGAAGGGCTTGTGTTATATGCGCCCGTTATACAGCGCGCCCCCGCATGATCATGGTCAGACAATTCATTTTACTTTGCGTTTATAGACTTGAAGTCGCTTCGTATTGCTTTGCTAGTATCATAGGTCAGCAGGGGCTGTTTAAGGTCTGCCACTCTAATTATTAGTGAATCTCACCAATTATTAATATTTCACTGGCATCCTTCTTTGGATTTACTACAACATCCTCTCGCAATAAAAAAAAATGAGTGATTTCATTACAAAAATTATTCTAGATATTGACCTCGTTCAAGGTACAAACCGTATGTGTTGCCGTTTACAGCCTATTAGACAATACATCTGGTAGCGTTTCGCTCGATCCTTTTCAAGGGTGTCAGATACTGCCCCAAACCTGGGCGCCTTGTTTCAAGTATAGATTCAGCGCGCCCTTTTGCCGGATTTGAAGCACCCCTTTCGTATAAGTATTTCAGATAATATTATAAAACTTAGTAGACTTATTTTAGAACCCAATGAGTCCTTACCCGTTCCCGGCGCCGGCGATATTTTAGGGAATTTTTAGAATTCGCGTTTATTTTCCTGTCGTGAAGTGTAAAGTAGCAAGAATCAAACTTGTATTTTATTACTGTCATGTATATAACGGTTCCCGATTACAGCATCGATATTGTATAACGTGCGATACTTAACCGTGTATCCGATTCCAGTGTGAAGAGACCCCCCCCCCCCCACACCGAAAAAACGCCGGGCACTTTGCAGATATCTACAATGACGGAAAAGCGACCAAACGGTCTGGCTTTGTTACACGTCAACCAAGAAACCGACCCAATACCGACGCTCGAAGAAATCTACCATAATAAAGCCAACTGGTTAAATTCCCGATGGTGATGAGATTGATTCAAGCCCGCGCTTCAAAATTCAAACAAATTACATTCTATCCCGGTTCCAAACTTTTCGTTTTTCTCATAAATTATTATAGGTATATCCTTCCTTCAAAATGTTATAATGTTCATATCAAAATATCATAATACGCAAATATCGCAAATTGAAATTTCTGACATTTTCATAGTACCTACAGGTGCAAACCGTATTTTCTAAACTTTTTGGAGGCCGGGGGTCTAGACTCTTCTCCGTGGCCCTCCACTGTAGGTACTTCGGCACCCCCAGAAGCCCCATCGGCGCCCCCAGCAGCCCTTGCCCCCCTAACATTTTTGGGCTAGGTACGGGCCTAGGGACAGCTGCCCACCTGGCTCGTACGCCTATGTTGACGGAGTGGGAGCGGACATGCATAGGCCTACGGGACGCAATTCATTTTTGAGACCATTCCAGACTTCCCAATTCTGTAATTTCATCTCTGAAAATAACGAGTTAATAAAAATGTCAAGAAATGTCTAACACCAGCCTTAGGAAATATTCAGCCAGTAGACAAGCTATAATATAATTTTGCTGCGGTTTGAAATTGAAATTTTTTTTGGAGTTACAAACCATCGGCAGACGTTTCTGGCGTATCCCTACAAACAGGGTGCAGGTGACTTTACAATTAGTAAATTTGCGGGCGACAGTGTCGGGTGAATCCGATGAAACTCGGAATCCCCATTGCAGGATTCCGAATTCCGGCCCATACTCGGCCCAGAAAGTATTCCAGACTCCAGTGATGGCGTGGCGGTCCGTTAAAGCCACCGGCCACGCACAACATAACATAACATAACATAACATCCAAATTTATATAGCGCAATAAATTCTCGTATTAAGAGTTCCAAATGCGCTCGAAAAGTTCGACAATTTGGTTCCATTTCATCCATAGTGTTGTATGAACAGGTGCGTTTTCAGTCTTTTTTAAAAATGCAGACGGACTTTGATGTTTTTAAATGAAGGGGTATTGAATTCCACAAAAGAGCTGAAGAGGACTGGAATGAACGTTTGGTCATTTCTAAGCTCGTGGATGGTACTATTAAGAGATGTTTGGAAGAAGATCGTAGACATTTTCCTTGACTATACATGTATTATGTGAGGATGAGATTTTTGATGTAGGTTGGAGCAGAGTTGTTAATAGCTTTGTAGGTCAGCAAGAGTATTTTAAATATTATTCTTTGATGTACAGGAAGCCAGTGATGGGTTTTCAGTGTTTTGGTGATATGGGCCATTTTCCGAGTTCCAGTAAGTAAACGTGCAGCCGAATTCTGAACATGTTGCAGACGTTGAATTTGTGATTTGGGAAGTCCGTACAGTAGAGCATTATGATAATCCAATTTAGTGGTTATAAAAGCATGAATCAAAAGTTCGAGGTTTTCAGAGCTTAAATAAATTTTAAGTTTTCCTAGTTTATAAAGTTGATAATATGATGAGGAACAGACGGCAGATATATGGTTATCAAACATGATCATCATCGCTCCATATCCGGTCTAATCCGCCCCCTCCCCCATATTATGTTCAGCAGAAAATTTTTTATTTAAGACGAAATCGATGGGCCAATCCGCCCCTGATCCAACTACCAAGGTTTCATTTACGTGTACGCCAATGTGTACCTTGGACGTCTATTTTTCATCCCACCCATACGATTATTCGTTGTCTTTTACCGGAACCTCTATTCTGTTTCACTGACAACTGGGAACCACGCCTGAAAATCGGGATCAAACACATGACCTCTAATTTCGCGAGCCAACGACTCACTCAGCGAGACACCACGTCTCAGTTTACATGTTGAAGCCCACGTTTTTAAATGATTAATATTATAAATTGTTGAACAGTGTGAAGTAAAATGTCTTTGCTATATTTGGTACAATAATATAGCAATCTGTGTGTTATTTTTGTATAATACATGTAGATTATTACACGCTATGGGACAGCCACAGATAGATATTTATGGTTAATTATTTAAAGCGATTATAACTATACCTTACACAGGATCATTTCCTTTTGTTTTAACACTGTGTTTTGCAATCTGTTTTACAGAGTTACAGACGGCCGTCTTTTATCTCTGTCCAAGATGACTGACCTTTGAAAGGTCAGATCGCTTTAGTTCAATGGGTGGCGTCACATTCTAATGTTTACCAACAAATTAAGATGGTGTCCATAACGTCAAAAAAGATTACTTCTGTACCTATTTAAGCTAAATATGGAATATTTGCTGTACCTTTTTAAGCTAAAATGGAATATTTGTTATCCAGATATACTTCAAATACCTTTATTTATTTTTCTTATTCTTCAAAAAAATGTTTTAGAATTAAATTGTCGCAGGAAATAAGTTAATATTTTGGCTCATTAAGATGGCATCTTTATCAGTGATACTAGCGGCCAAGCGAATGTTCACTGCGGACCAGTGTGTGTGTTTTGATTTAGGTTTTGAACTGTAAACGACGCTGTTCCATCGTCCATTCGTTGTTAATTTATTTACACACTCACTAAAGTCTCGTGCATAATACAGGTGAAAAATTAGATTGAGAATATCCTTTAAAATTGAAGTTAACTTCTGACCGCTTTCGTAACTAGAATCTTTGTATTATATGTCTCCTACTGTCTCCCAGTGTGTTATATTCCATAGAAAGTTTATCCATTAAAATCCTCTACCTTAGGGCTGAGCCACTAACTCAATGTGTATGATACGTTTTCAAACAAATTAAACCCACCCGTTTTTATCTGTAAATGGGGACCGGTGACCTATTAATTTTATTTAATAAAAATGACGTTTAGGCGAAATTTACCTTTCGTTATGAAGTACAGCACATGGGTCATTCATTGTATAGACCTCTAAAGGAACGGGAATCGATTATCAGGTTACCCAACGAAAAAACTGACCCTTAATCTGAAAAGGGTTACTTGTTCGGCGGTTGAAGCGGATGTGCCATTAAACAACATTTCATTTCATTACTTGTTCGGATAATCAGTTTTGACGAACTTTTATTTTTGAGACTCTGTTCAAATCGGGATAGTCCCTTTAAGCGAGACTTTCAAACACGACAATTTTGTTTCTAATTTGATGAGTGTGATGAGACTTGATATATAGTTTCATTACACCATCAATACCTTAGCTAACTCCAATGATTGACATTTGAGTGCTTAGGTCTTGTAGAGATATTATTAAGATATCTGATTGGTGTAGATGTTCGGACGATGGATGTCTTGACTGATTTTGATAAGGAACATGTTCAATGTGGGCTAAACAAAGAAAAACAATTGGACGTTTGACTGTAATTGGTGCATAGTGTCATAACATCTAAATCTTGAATAAGTTCATTGGTGACAATAATTTGGTAGGCTGTTTCAGCTGTTTGATCGTGTTCCCAAAGAGCCAAGTATGTGGTAAAGGATATATAAATAATATGTAAAAACAGATGAAACAAACTTTTTATTCGAATAAAATATAAATTAGCCATATTACCTCTATTTTATATTACCTTAATCAGCATAATGTACAGTATTTACATATAACCGTTTCTCTACTCTGGTCTCGCTCGTTAAAACAGGGTTCCACATTCACGCCTTCAATTTCATTTTACTTTTGTTCCAAAAATGGAAACCCCGGATCGTTACCCCTTTGATCGTCTCCCTTCATACAATTGCATTAGATGAATGTCGTATTGTTGTCTGGTTGTCTGGGAATGCAGAAATTTGTTTAAAGGGGGAAAGGGGGCTTATGTCGACCTTGCAACAGAAAGCAACTGACGTTTCGGCAACTGGAAGCATCTGAATGCAAATGAAATCAGCTGAATGCCACTGAAAAAAATCGACCTGGGCGCCTCTTACAGTTGTCTTCAGTTGCTGATGACACAAGCACTCTGGCAACTGACTGCAACTAGTTGCTTTGGGTTGCAAAGCCGCTTTGGGTTACAAAGCCGACATAAGCCCCGCTTACAATTCATTCAATTCCATTACATAATAGTTTTACAGTCTGGTATTGAGATGTATTTTATATATATATAGAGAGGGCAGACAGCTAGCTTATATGACTTAATGTATGTCGGAATGAAGTAAAGTGGAGAATTTTTTACCTGGACGTATTTTTTTAATTTTTATATGCATTTATCTACCGTGAACAAAGAACTTGTACGTTATATACTTTAATATATATATATATATAGAGAGAGAGAGAAAATTAAAAAATGGCAAAAGAAAACTACATATTTTCAGTTAGCGCTTTCACAACTTACGTTGCTCGTCAGACTTTTAATATTACCACTAATTGTATATATATATATATATATATTGTGTCACATACTAAATAAGATTTGAGTTTGATATGATTGGTAATATAATACACTTGTCTATCATCATATATTATAGGATGTATTATTTTAAATGAAATTATTCTCTGGAGGCATGTAATCGGACATTTTAACATCTGGTTTCTCAAAATTCAACTTGACAGCTGTTTGTGTAAAGGAATATACTCCCAGCAAAATCTAGTTACATTCATATATCATTGTAATATTATATCCTTGCAAGTCATCGCCAGAGATCTGGGCAGCATTGAAATGGGATTTAACGTCCTACCTTTCTGTGCCAACTGGGCATTTATCGTTACATTACCAAGGGCTATAAATTCTATCACCAAAAGACTATTAGCGATAAATAAACTCTAGTGTCGCTTCCCTGACCTCTACGTGGACTAAGGTTTAAGCAATCTTGCTATATTGAAATTGCTGGGTACTAAATATCCATGTATCTAATAAGATGAATGAAAGGTTAAAATCTCATATCCCTTGAGTCTGCATTGCCAGAAAACACTATGTAGTTACTTAGTTAAATATGATTTTGATTATGTTGTTGTATATGTATATATTTATGTGCCTCATACCTGTTTTACTGTATTAGCTTGATAACGTAGAGAGAATACTCCACGAAATGTAGCCGCCTCAAATACAGTAGCTGTTTTCCATAAGTATGTGTTTTGTTAGTTAATGTAACATGCTAAGAGTGAACCTCGCATTTTGATGGACAATAACACCCCTCTGTTTTAGTATTTTCTTTTAAAATCGTAAATAGCATGTTACAATGTCAATAAACACTTCATGTTTTGCATTTAGAGGGGTGTTATTGTCCAATAGACATGTCCTGAGATTTAACATTAGAACCCTCGAGGCTATTCTTGTAACTTTTATTGTTTAAAAAAAAATTAGATTACTCAATCAAGTCGTTGTAGAACAATGACCTGTAATTGAGAACAAGATTTCATTACCTTTGTCATGCAATAGTCATTTGGTTATTCGGGGCTTTTGTAAAATCAATTTATTCTAAAAGTACAAAGTTATTCAATTTCCGAGTAGGTGTATGATATCTATTCGGTAGACAATGGGAGTTTGTACATGTACATCTATACACATAAAGGTGAAGCGACATACTTTATTCAAAAGGTGTTCTTCTAACATTAAATTATTACGTATTTTTGTAAATGAACTTTGAAAAGGTGGGCCTAAAAATAGGAAATCGTTTAACCGCCGTTTCTGTTGCATTATTTCAATTTTATCGGTTAGGAGTAAAAGGCCATATTCCACAAACTAAAAGGGGATTAACATGAAGATTGCCTATCCTCGTATATGGAATTCCAAGTGTCAATGATTCTTTTACGTAAATGTCAATGTATACACGGGCCCTCGGCTTTTCTTGCCAGGCCCTCCGTCCTTTACTATTGATAAGGGCGAGGGGGTTGCAAGCAAGAGAATCCAAATGAACTTTCTCGGTCGAACCACGGGACCCCCAGGTTGGCCATCTGACGTCTTATTCTATGAGTCACAGTGGCGTCAAAAGTCCATTCACTCGTTGATACTTAGTTTATATCGTGTATAACAAATAAAAGTACATGCGATCTTCTGTGACCGTTGACAGTTGTCACATAGAAGAACGCTAGATCAGAGACGGCCCTGCGCAGATTGGCACATATGACGCCATATGTGGATTGTGGGTTAGGGTTAGGGTAAGGGCTGGTATTTCGTCAATCTCGAGATGTAACCTACAGGTCCTAACCCATGGCCAAGCCTAAACCTTACCCTAATATAACACATAATCCACATATGACATCATAATATGTGCAGGACCGTCTCCGATCTTGCGTTTCCTGCACAAGGGATAAATAACCTTGCTATGCAGTGTAATATTATAAGTTTTTTGTTACGGGTATTCTGAACATCATGATAAGTGTTGTATAAAATAGTCTCCGGAGCTCATTAGTGATACCATTTTTATATTGTCTGTTTATTACCGAACATCACGCGATTCCTTTAATGTCCTGCAGTTTCTTATCCCTTAGTGATTAGAAAGGCATGTCATTTCAACCATATTATGTGAAAGAGAAAAATGTTTCGCTTTAATAAAATGCTTTGTGTAGCTATTTTGTTTGTACGCTCTGTTAAAATTTCACACCCTTAGTGACAGCTGATGTTGAATTAAAATAAAATGTAAAATATTTCAGTAGTTGGGGACAGTCATAGTTGTTAAATTATTTTGTTTTACCTGGAATGTGACTTTAGTTCGACGTTTACTTTTCAGGCATTTCCAGACGTATGACCGATCAGTAAAATCAAACTCTCGCCAGATTACGACCATGGGCTGGTCTGGGACTACTTATTGTTGTTTCAATTATCAAATAAGGTTTACCGGGTACTAAGCCGATAGAATACCATTAACTGAACGGAAATCAGAATGTTTTATGTATCTCTATTCGTAATGGCCATGTGTGGCCCCCGAGGAAACTATCAATAATAATTATGCTATAACAAGTCTATGTTCTGAAACATACTGGATAGTACATCCTTATTTCAATAATTTGCTATCTCGTTGAATATTTTCCCTCTTTCCAGCAGTGAGTAGTGGGATGAGCTCTAATCCAACGGAACACTGCGAGGAATATTTTGAGACGTTCAAGCGAGTACCACGTGCTTTTAAAGAAACAGCAGGAAACAGAAAGTCCAGTTAAACAGTTAGACATAAAAAGAGAGAGAGAGAGAAATGGAGTTTAACGTCCACTCAACACAACTTTGTCATTTCGGGACTAACATATGGTTCAATTTTATTTCAATCAATCGCTTGCGCGTAGGGGTCTTTAGCAGTGGGAGGAAACGGGAGTGCCCGGAGGTAACACACGAGTTTGAGAAGGCGCCCATATCTCCATGCCTCATACGCTCACACCGGGGCTCGAAATCACAACCGCAAGTCAGAGGTGGCCGGCCAGCTAGAGGTCGAAGCGCGGCTCTCTAGACCACTAGGCCATCCCAAACCCCTGAGACATAAAAAGAATATATCAACTAAATCTGTTGATACATACAGGTAATAAAATAAATAATAAATAGATTTATATTTCCTTTTTTGGAATGTGACACTCCTTATTATAATAACACCTTTAGGTGCAGAACGGTTTTCATTTAGATTCCAAGAAAGGGCCAATAATTGTATTTATATGTCGTGTTATTTATGGTAGAAGTAAATGCAGGAGAATCGCACTACACGCAAAACAAAACATATACGACAAACCTGTGGACAAGACAGAAAAACTACACAGACATTGCAAGTCAGCAATTAGACATTTTGGTCTGTGTAGGTCTATCAGTTTTGAGCAGGCATCATATTTCACCGAATCTCCAAAATCAAACCGATCTGACCTAAATTAATTTCTAGGCGTATAAGCAGATAACACCCCAGAAGTGGAATCTTTAAATTAAATAGTAGAGGTGGACCCACACCTTACAATGTGCTATGCAGGATTTGTTTTTACTTCTCATCGCATTTCAACCGTCACGGGTGTGAACCGTGGTCTTTCATGCCATCCGTACGATAAGGCACCGTTTCTGGTCAGGCTCTCCACGCTGCAACACTGACAAGGGGGAAGCAGTTAGTGGACCAGAGACATACTCACTGAGGCACGGTGGTTCTGAAAAGTCGAATAGATATCCCACTTCAGAAGTTATGTTATCCATGCTGTAGGTGTTTTTCCCCTGAAAGTGTATGTATACGGTCTGAAACGCTTAGCTTATTGGTATACGGAATTTGTTAATAAATAATTCACGGCTATTAAAAATGTATAGGGCGTATATACAGTTAATCCTTATCCCTGGATTATATCATGGATTATGTTTGGAATGTCCACAATGAAATCATAATAAAGCCTTCGATCTTTATCGTGTCATAACAAACAAGCAGAATTTATTATAACATTATTTTAGTATTTTTGGGTACATTGTAGGCCACAACAGTCCTTAATACAATAAAAATCCTCCCCATGTTTATATTTGCAAAATTTGGTGGTTGTACATCCAACACGGAACCCTGAACAGTGGCATCCGAACATTTGTCGATTCCATCTTTTTTCACGAATTGAAGCATCTTCATCCAGCTCCTCAAATGTATTTATATCTTTTTTCGGGATTAATAAAGATCGTATTAATCGTTCAATTATATCCACTTTACGATCTTTCGCATCTTTAAGTTCTCTATCACTATTATTTGTAAGGTATGGTATTGAATCTGAAAAATTAAAAAAAATAAAATTCAATCAATAAAAATAAAATATAAATAAAATAAATAAATTTGAATGGGTGCATCTGTAATGAGGAGCCGCGGTGGTTCAGTGGGTAAGATGTTGGCTCGCTAACCTGAAGACCTTGTGCTCGATCCCTGTGTTGATCGGGAAAGTTCATCGGGATTTTCCGGCGTGGTTCCCCCCTATCTGTGGTGCAAGACAAGGGGCCTGACAAGGGACAACGTATAGTCGTTTGGTCCCTTGTTCAACGCATTCGTAATACTACTGTCCCGGAAAACTTTTCCCCATAGCACACTGTGTGTCGTATGTTCGTCTTCATTTCCCCAGTCGGAGCAGAACAATTCCCTAGTTCTGAAATTAGGGATATATCCTCTAAATTGAATATTGGAGGGGGGGGGGTATGGGATATTAATTACGACGCGGGCTATACACGCGGCACATAAACACGTTCATAATATCTGTAAATTCAAATTGCCATAATAGTCCGCAAAAACATTAAACACATTCATCAGCACAGAGCGTGAACCACTGTACCTGACGTAGCTATCTTATCTCATACTGAGTTACCGGGTAATACAAGGGTTCGTTCATTCCCCGTCTGGAAAGTTTAACAGACTATATTGGCAACTTATGAGTTAAAATATGTAGATGGTTTAAAAAGTTTTTCGAAAGATACAATGTTAAGAGTAGAACAATTATATTTGCTCTGTTCCCAGTCGGTAATTTAACGAAATGAAATGTGAGGTTTACAGCCCCCCCCCTTTAAAAACCACCCACCCATTGCGTGAAACAATGAATGCGACAATATAGTTTAGCACCTAGGATCGAGCTAACATACATTTCATATTACTACCATTGCCCGCGACAGGGCCAATCGACTAGGCCGGGAGGGGGGGGGGGTGCTTGTCTGTTCCGGGCACGAAATTTTTTGACAGAAACATGGTCTTTAGCGTCATTTTGGCGTATATCTGTGGTAACTGGAGTTCACTTAATTTCACTATCAGTTTTATTATAAGCCTACATAGAACCTTCGGACCGCGTTGTATGATCACTTGTGGTAGAGAGTGACACAATCGCACTCACCATCATTGTAGCGTTTTATACAGGCCCGGACTAGTCGCCGATTACCTGCTGGGGCCCGGATACCCAGAAGGTAACGAGAGACCAGAGGACGGGCCGTGGCTTCAGGGCACGAAGGCCAGAGCATGTGACTTATAGTTTGTAATTCAGCAAATTTTCCAAAAGAAGTAAACTGGCAGAATATATAATCCTACCCACACACCGGGTTTTTTCTACTGTACGATCAAACAATCTGATTATCACGATCAAGGAACAGTGTATTTCTTTATTATTTAAACCACAATGTTTCTTTTAAAGATGGGTTCCCAGCAAAGTATTTATCGGGTGGTCATTTCAAATAAAAATATGGCAAATGTGGTATATATGGAAAGTATAGACACCCAATCTTACTAGAAAAATACGGGATTACGCGAAAAACGCAATATTGTCAGGGAAGCCCTAACTGTCAACCCGACAGGTTTTGCTAGCTTATTGTCTGCTGGCTTAGGTCAGGGAGCAGTTGTTATTTCTTGCTCAAATGTTTAGGCGGTTTTGGGAACATTGAGGGTTGTCAATGTACAAACGACTCTGCAATTAAACGGCAGAAGAAGAAAATTAAGAATTTATACTTAGGCCTCAATAAGTATGTAAATGTACAGTATGTAATGATAGATACATTCTGAAAAATGGACCCTCCCACAATAAAGCTAAGTTGGCAAACATTGCGTCTAACAACAGCTTACTTATAGCTATAGGTATCCACGGTGAAATCAAAGTTTTGAAAGGGAATTGAAGCAATTTTTTGATAAATTGGTTACTTTGAATATGGTTTTAGTACAAATATATCATCAAATCACAAAGTTTGTACCCGGGAATGCATCTTTAAAACAATAATCGACATGTATAACTCTGGCCACCTGCATGTGTCCCAGTCCCCCTCCCCTCCCCCCACACACGGGCCCTGATTAATACAAAACATATTCATTCTTGCTGATCAATATTTGGCTGTAATTAGAATATAGTGCAGTAATGTGGGCGGTCGATTGAATTCGGTCAAAATTCTTTGAGTCATCCTGTCTTTGCAAAAAAAATTCGCCTGTATCTTACCTATTATAAAACTAATATTGCATGTAATAAGTAAACATATATATATATGACCAAATTACATTTTTAGCCAATTTAACCTACACATATTTATTCTGCTTTTTTTCAATTTCAGATAAAGTGTCAGTTAACACGTAATCTTGTTTGTCGCTGTATTGAACAAATATTGAAATTACAAAAATCGATGATAAACGTTATAATTATAAACTATATAATGCGGCTTTCTATATATAAATAAACAAAAATAATTACCAGGCGTATACCCATTTATTTAACACTCATCGTCCTTTACGTATTATTTTTTGTAATTCGTTTGTTATCGTTGCTATATTATTTGATTACATACGTATTTGGTATTATTATCTAAATGGTAGGGTTTATTGATTTAATATGTAATCGTTATAACCTTGTATTAACATAATTTGATATCATTTACTGTTGGGATTCGTTGATACTATGGCAGGGCCTATTGATTACATATGTAATCGTTGTGATTATCTTTTTTTTTAAATCCTTTATTATAATACAAAAAAAACCCATTTCTTTATACACAAATTAATATGTTTAAAGATACATATGTAGACAATTATAGTACAATTCAAATAACATATTTAAATAATATAATATACACTCTATCATTAATTTATATGCAGTACATATAATTTTGAAGACACGGTAATTACTAACATAGAAAAGAGAAAGTAATTGATTACTAATCAGAGTTACTGATCAGAGTGTGCATGTGCTGTACTTTGTTCAGGGGGGGGGGGTGCTTTGTGTTGTACCTTTATAATTAAATTTCATATTTCCATTTGTCTTCGATTGTCTTGTTGCCAACAAAAAATTCCAATTCTGTCTTAGACACAGTTCTCATAAAGTTGAGGTACTGATCTTTATTTGGGAATTTACTTTTAATTTTATATTCATAGACGTAATATTTTGTAAGGAGGATAAGGTGATTTACAAATAACCATTCATGTTTGTCATTAAACATTTCTGTATTATACGCACCTAGATTTATTGACTCTTGAGAGATTATGAAATTAATATTGTTTTTTAATAGGATTTCAGACAAATTAGTTAATATTGTTTGAGTTACCGGACATAGGTAGAATAAGTGTTCCTGGGTTTCAAGGCATGAGTTACAGAGAGTACAAAGAGAACTCTCAGTAAATTTGAGTTTACATAGCTTTGTATTAGTGTATTATGTAATCGCAGTTATTATCTAATATTTAAATTGTTATGATCTAGTATTAAAATCCTTGATATCATGACAGGGCCTATTGATTACATTATAATCGTTGCAATTATCTTATCTCTATTAAATACTTTGATACTTTGGCAGACCTATTGATTACACATGAATTTAAACGACACGCATCTAGATCGAACACTTGGTGATTGATCAAATGCTTGATGAGGCATGTCTAATTCGTCACGTAGCATGAAAGAAACTAACGATGCACAAATACAACAGACGCTATTAACCATTTGAACGTCCAAGAGATATGTTCTAAAGGTGTTCTGGAATAAGCATCTCGTCCCGTGCATGGAATATGCTCAGCGCAGCATGGTAATCGCTTTTGTTTAGTCGTTGGTTTTTCGTAAAATATTTCAATACATTTAACAAACCATGTTAATAATGTGCGATCTTTACAGCAGTTATATAAACTTAATAGCATAGATTTTGTCTCGGCACGAATCGAAATAACACGTCAAAGTTTAGTCTGACAAAAAGAGGTTTAACCCTTTTACAGTCGGGCTTATGTCACCCGATTCTGCTACTTTACCTTTGAAGTAGTTCAGTTGACAATATGTTTATTTTGATAATGACCAAACTAAATTCAATAGTAAAAGGAGCTAAGTCTCTAACTCAATATCATCCAAAATCTTCAACATTGAAAACACGAATTATTTGTCAATTTAAATCAACATTGATGCCGTGATCTTACCGGGAAAATATGGGCTTCTGATATCCAATATTTAAGACAAAATTAACATTTTACCATTGGTACACGAATCGTGTACCTTAGTGCGTTTTAGTCCCAGTTCTAGTGAGAGACTCAAGGAACGAGGCTAGGCATATTGCACCAAACCAAACTGCGTACGTAAACTAGAATAACCCGACGCTAGAAGTTTACATTCGATTGAGACTGCTGGCTTATTTCGCGAAACATAAGGAGAGAGGTCATATAGGCTGTGCCTGTTCCTCAATCCTATTCAGTATCTGAATAAAATATTGTTTAAAAAAAAAAAAAAACTGATTTGAAATTAGAGTAAAAACGGAAATCATTGAATGTAAATCAGTTTATATACATTCATATTACAGTATTATATGAGTTGTGACCCACTTGTGTCAATTCCTAGGACCTAAATGTTAGCGATTTAGCTCCTTTAACCATTACCTCCTGTGAAATTATCCCCTGTGAAGGGCAAACGTACTGACAATACATAAATATATTCGCTATGTTGTTATTGTAACTAAATCAAATTTACGTACAAAGAATATCGGTAAAAAAATAGTACACCAATTATTGAAAGTAGAAATCGGTAGGGAATAAAACAGGCCTACGTATTAAGATCAAGATAACAATAACTTCTTCCTTGTTGATCTATATAATGACAAATGGTCAAAATAAGATTTAAAAAAAATACAGACTTCCTTGTCGATCAAAGGAAAATGTGTGTTTAACGACCGTATTTCACTATAGAAAGAATCTGTATTAACATTAGTAATTATATTATGTTTAAAGTAAAAGGATCAAAAAGGAAATAACGTTCAAGATCCTGTATCACGTCTATACTAGTCGTGTTGATAGTATTAATTAAGGTTTTTTTTTTCAGGGTCGTTTTCTCCACCAGATCGACCATTTTACTGTAAAGATATACACACAACTATACTTTATCTTAGATCCATCTTTGATTACAGAAGTACAATAAATATGGTTGAGATAAAATTAGAAATCTATGAGTGGCGAGTAGCCGTCCCAGATTTCTCTCAAGAAGTTACTAGTTTTGTTCATTTTGAACTCATCAGACATGAATGAAATTGTGCGGGTGTTCCCTTTATATAGTCGGACGGCCATACAATTCTATAAGATTTAGTCCCGAAGGGTCCCCTAATACTTTATATTTATGGTTGAGATAAGTCAAATCATCATCACCAGGACGTTATTTTATTTTTTTTAAACAATTATATGCTCAGTTCCAGCTTGTTAATTAGATTTTTTCTTCTTGTATGTTGCTGTTCGCGTATTGATTGATATCTTTTATTTATTTTTGTATTTTTTTATAGTGACTTCTTTAATGTTTATATTAACCGCGTCGATAACAATTCCATGCACATCTTTTTTTAATCGAAATATCCTATGTACTCGAATACGTTTGTAGCGACTGTTTTGGTTATGAGTGGGGTTAAGAAATCATTAGGCAATAATGAGTACACATTCGAGCTGGCTAGTTCGTGTAATGGAAATGCATATTCATGTAGTTGCAGAGGAATTCACACTCGTAATACACGGTAAAGGCTAAAAGCTAAGGTTCATTGCGGATTTCTAGATGTAAATTTTTAGTTAGCTCTGGCCCCATATTTACATCTCGTGACTGTAAATATCCTGTGAAATTATTCTTGTAGAATAAAAATAGAATTATGTATTTTGTATATTGTATGAATAAATATATTTAAAAGGGGGAAAAAACATCTCGTGACCTATAACGAAATATGCAATGGGCCTTAGCGTTAGTCATAACCCAAATAAACATAATATATTCAATGTGACATCACTGGCGTTTGGGAAATTATCTATATGTTCTCAGTTGGAGCTGATCTTTTATTTTCATCAACATTACATATAGATTTCCTCCAGTGGTTACTTAAATATATAATGTTCAATTTGACTAAATTTGTTTTACAGTTATAATATAGATTTTTAAATCGGTCGAGTAGTATTCTAAATTTGAGACATCGTCCAGACGTTAGTATATTATATATAAATTTGTTAGTGTCTTTAAGGGGTTAAGGGAGTTCGGTGGCCGAATGGTTTAACGCCACGCTTTAGATCATAAGGTGGCTGGCTCCGATTCTCAACTTGTACGTGTCAAGGACTAGGGTCGCCTCTCCAACCTTGTTGGTTTTCTTCGGGTTCTCTGGGTCCTCCGGGTCCCCCAGTTTCTTCACAGTTCTAAAGACCTCTAGGAGCTAGCGACTTGGTGAAATAAAATTGAACCATAATATTATGTTACTTCCGAAATGTCCTAGTTTCTGTCGAGTGGACGTTCAATCCCATTTCTCTCTCTCTTTGTGGGGTGTAACGAATTTCTTAGAATATTTATAATTAGGCGAGCCTATAATGAATACTATAATATAGTATTCATTATAGTAATATTATTATATAAAATTGACAAGTGAATCACTCTCTTTGTCTCCTGCACAGTCACTTGAAGGGATTAAAATAAAATGTCTTACTACTGTTTGACTATATATTACAGTATTAAGAAGGTGTGTCGTTTTTATAGCCATCGAGACCTTATTTAATCCTTATACAGCTTCCAGTATATTTACATTTGTGATTTTACAACGTTATTAATTACAAATCAACCCCGGGGCGCTATCACATGGCCAATTCACAGTTGTGTTAAGACCGAGATTCTCTGATGACTGTACACGTTTCAGGGCAATCCTGGCTTATTATGTCAGAGATTGCCTATATTAAAGGTGTCGGATTAAAGGACAATCTGATTTAAATACAGATCTATATTTCCTATCGTTTTTTTATGCTTTCGATAATCTACACTACGTGAAAATGGTCATGTATGGGCTCATACGAACGGCTTTTGACCCTATGACATCAGACATTCATTTCATCAGCGTTGACGTTTCTGGGGATTTACCCACGGGTCCATGCAGAGCGCACCAAGAACTCGCCGAAACACACCGTTCCATTGACTAATTCCTCACATCAACTAGAACGCCTGTTATATTACAACTCTTCAACATCCCAGTGTATAGTGAAGACAAGGAAAACGAAATTTTGAACTATAAAAAACGAATCGAAATTTGAACTGTGTTTTAATCAGATGGTATGATGACTGTCTTATATAAATATGATGAAAGAGAGAGAGAAATGGGGTTTAACGTCCACTCAACACAACTAGGTCATTTCGGGACTAACATATATGGTTTAATTTTATTTCAATAATTCGCTTGCGCGTAGGGGTCTTAAGCAGTGGGAGGAAACCGGAGTGCACGGAGGAAACCCACGAGGTTTAGAAGGCGCCCCTATATCCATGCCAGTGCCACATACGCTCACACCAGGGCTCGAAACCAAAGCCGCAAGCCAGAGGTGGCCGGCCACCTAGAGGTCGAAGCGCGGCACCCCCAACCCCCATAAATATGACGACCTGTTTATGATAAATATAAAATTTATAAGAAAAGAATATACAGAAGTATTAATATTATCAATTTGCATATTTAATTACATAATCATACAATGCTTTTCGGTTTGTTATAAGGTATGACATTGCCAGTAATTTCTTCCATATCCAAAGTTTAGTTGTCTACACTGTGAATCTTAGACAATCAGTAGAGGTGCTCTGTTTTTCGTCATAACTGTCGGAGACCCCGAGTCACGCCCATTAAACAGAAATGAGACTTCATGAGATATATCAAGTCCTACGATAACTTTATTAGCTCAGTACAATTTGTGACATTTTTAGCTAACTTGCCTGATCATAAATTGTGATAAACATTGTCAATTTATGAATAAATGTACAAAAATAGTCACAACGATCGTAATTTGAATTTTTCAACTCATAACCCTGGTGAAGTGATATCTGTTCTTTGACTGGGTGTCCCCACCACCTTCCTGTCATTACAGATTAGCCCACGATTGAAGACACGGAAAGGACACCGGGAGCTCCCAAATAAGACACCGAATCAATCAAAACAATGCCGCCTTGGGGTATTTAGCTACAAAAAATGATAGTGGTCATACATAGTCGGGAAACGAGAATGTCGTATTAAAAAAAAAATCAAGGTACATTCTATAATGAGCGATCAGGGTTGAAATCTATAACATTTTAATGAGCTAAACACCTCTGTGAGTTAGGTGAAAACAAATGTTCAAATTGTGTTGATTGGTTCATTATTCTTTATCTATTTTGTTTTTAAATATTACGCGGATGTCGACTTGTTTACGAATTTTAGTTTCAATTTTCGGTTACTGCGTTGACACTGGAACGCAAAATCGATTATATACTAACAATGGCTATGTCTGTATACATAATATTTTCATTGAAGACAGATTGTCATCCCAAATGCGAAACTATTAACATTAAATTAACAATTATATTTTTGACCCAAATGATAAGATTAAGTCATTGTTTGATTTCAGTTCTCATCAAAACACACAGAAGGCTCCCACACATATATTTGAAAGTCGTATAAAAGCAGAGAGCGCTTGTTAAGTATAATTTGTACATTTAATACAGTTTTGTTAAATTTGGACCAATATGCTGCTGGTTCTCTGAATAGTTAGTTTAGATTAAACATATTTTATCGGAAATAATTTTTGTGTAATTTCTACTTAAGTACCAGTATTCTACCGAGAGCTAATACCCACACACACACATATATATATATATATATATATCCCAGACAAATTTGCTCCGTATTACAAGCAACCAAATCCCTCGAATTATAATTGTCAACATATCCCCTGTTCCCGTCTATTTAAAGCGAGAAGTGTCAGCTCTTTATCTATAACTTACATAGTGTATCTTTAATAACAATATAAACCTACATTATGCAAGAGCTAAATCTGCCTATTGCAGATCTTTCTTTAGGCATGAAATAATTATTAATTAGATATTAACTAACTTATCCAGAACATAATAAACTCTCGACGTTATCACTAACCGGCGATATTTACTGGATCCGATTTGCTGCTAAAATTTCAATAAATGATTTAATCATGAAATGGATATTCGTGACTATGTTTTTTTTTTATCGTAGCGACTGATGATCGAGGCTAGGCCAAATATTCAACTTATAATTTCTCGGTTTAAGAGGAGATCAATTTGACTGAAATTTGCAGCAAATTCCCTTTACATTATCTAGTTTTTATCTACTATAGTGAGAACTGCCAGCTCTTTAACTAATTTGAAATAATATAAAAATACGCAATTGCATCCTGAATCTTATGACCACAATTATTAAAGTCGCGCTTGTTAATAAAAAAAATCACATTATAATAAAAATAATTATTACTTACATGCAGTTGTTATAGATGTAAGCAGTATCACTAATAATAATTTCATTGTGTCTTTAAATGAACTCTAATATAATCCTTCTGCTTGGAAAACGGTTGTTTGTTTTTTTTTAAAAATTCACTTATTGTAGATATTTTCAACAGCTTGAGGAGCAAGGGGATTGCTCAGTTCTCCTAACATGTGTCGCAAGAAAGCTGAAATGAATAAAATATTCAATAAAGTCTGATATACAAACATGTATGACTTATAATCTATTATACTCTCTGTGATGACGTCAACAACAAATAAAGCTTTATTCGATGTAGTAAAGGATGTTTATAATAGGTGTATATCTATTATCATTTAATCATATATTTTATAATCATTCTTATCGACGATAACCTGACCATACGTGAATTATTAATGCGTGTGGGTTTTTAAAGAACCGTTGAACCAATAAAAATTCATAAAACAAATCTCCCATTATGAATATTGATTTTTTCTTACTTACAATCACCTGTTTTATGAATAGTATATTATATATAAACCATTCAATTATAGAATTTGCATGGCGCACAGGTAGATAAACCCATGCACAATAATGGATTTAATATAGAAACACAATTCCATTATTCGATAGCATTGTAGTAAAACCGTATTCGTATGTTGTAATAAACCCATGCCCGCCTGTCTTCCTATAATACGTCACGTTAAATGTATAAAGAGCAATCGTTTAATAACAACTATTGTCCTGTATGATTAGAATATCCGTGTACATTCATAGAGAATTAGCTTGTTATTAATAAATCATAGCCTAGATTACCCTTCCGACTATCGATAATTGTACTTTCTCTTCGGGTGTTGTATTTCGTGGTTTTGTCCGTTTCAGCATGACAAAATTAATAAGGTATGAGTACACTACAGCATGAAACGAAAATAAATGGGAACGAAGTATTAATAATAATAATACGTATATGAATAATATAGTCTAATCATCGCCTACCTACATATATCTACTTATATTATAGATCATTATCGGTACCAATCATTATATTTAACAAGTCAAAGTCATGATAAATGAAATCATGAGGACGGCATTTTCAAGTATAAGTTGACAAATGACAAATGTTAAAAAATGAGAAACGTTTAAACGTCGGGAAACCTTTCACTCACTATATATTTATCCGCATTAACAGCTCAAAATAACCAGCATATCATCATTTCATTTTCATTTTACACGTTCCAGAAGTGACACTAGTTGATAATAATGGAGATAAAATATCTCACAATTTAATAATGGCAGTCAAGACAATATAATATTATTCTACTGAAATTTGATTTTCCTATCGATGTTTCCCTATTAATTGATGTCAAAACTTTACCCTTTTTCTTTATACAGTTTTTGATAAGAGAAAAAAAAAACTTTTTATATTCAAGCAATATCATCATGTTACATCTATTACCGTCTATATGGGATTATAAGTTTTAATAGCCCTGTTATGTATTTATCAGATAACAAGACCATCTTATACGAATTAGATCTGTATTGTCATGCTGTTGTTACTGATACTCCCACACTGATTTGATATACCAATATATCAAGTTTATATTACGCTATGAAACGAAGATGAATTTGGCACCTATTGTTTAGATGTCTATGTCGACATGAAATCCAAATAATTTTAATTTTCTATACACACATAAGCACCACCACACACAAAGACCTGCACAGTAGCGTATCAACGTTTTAACGTTACTTACGGAACGCCCACAAGTTGTCGCTCCATATAAGGCCACAAAAAATGGAAAGTGCCGACAGGCGTTCGATTTAAAGATACATTATTCAAGAGCTAAATTTGCCTATAGCTGCATTTTCTTTAGGCGTTAAATATTATATGAATTATTAATTAGACATTTATTAATATGGCAAGACCTAGATAACAAAACCTTATCTCTCCGCCCTCCGTGTTTCGAGATAAGATTTTGGTCCATTCTCTTCAACGTTGCACATCCCGTGGTAAATCTCTCCCGATAAGATTACACAAAATTGACAATATTTTTCATCAAAACAACGATTGATTATTGTCATTTATAGTATTCCCGCCACACCAAACTACAATAAAGCATTTCATCCTACCTGAAACGGGAACAAATCGTCGTATTTAAAATGAGGCGTTATTTTTAAACGGCATATTTTGACGGCTGTAATCGTGAAGGCGGGGCTAAATATTAGGCTTTTATAACAGCCAATCAAAAAAGCAATTTTGGACCTGATAATAAATGACAACCGTCAGGATCATTCGGCAAACCTCGACAGATTCCGGTGCCCTATATCTAGACTCGGCTGTATGATGTAGTCCGCCATTTTGGAACTATTTTAAAGGACCCGGATAAACATGGTTGCCCCCAGGAGATGGGTGCCAGTCAAGTCGTCCACAAGCGAAGTCGTCCACAACCGTTGGTGGAGTCGTCCACAAGGCATTAATTTACTTTGTTGTTTATTTGCCGGGAGAAAGGGTGACCACGCAGAAAAAAACCATACTAATTAAAAATACATCGTGTGGACGACTCCAAAACACGTATTACAATATCCAGAATTTTTTTACTTTGTTGTTTATTTACCGAGAGAAAGGGTGACCACGCAGAAAAACTATACTATTTACAAATACATTATGTGTCCAGAAATTATACTAAGTCGTGTGGACGACTCCACCAACGGGTGTGGGCAGCTTAACCAGATTTTGGGACTTTTTTGTAAAAGCGGAACGTTTTCCTGTTAGAGTAAATCGGTAGTCGATAAGCCGCATCGCAAATGTATGGTCGTAGGTACATATCAATGACTATCATACATCCGAGTCTAGATGAAGGTTACGGAGAGTACCGGAATCTGTCGAGGTTTGCCGAATGCCGTCAGGATATGGTAAAAGGGGCATGAAGTGTTTGCGCATGTAAGTACTTTGATGGCGGTGAATGTCGATCAAAAACAACGCTTCATTGCTTTAAACACGAATATTTAGAGTTAGGCGATAGTTGTGCCACTACATTGGCGTAGGTTTAATTAATCATAATAGCATAAACTCATCTTATTTTAAAGATGTTAATGTTTAAATAAAAAAATGAGTTTGCCACGCCAAACTGAAGGCTGCCAATCGTAGCTAAAAACAAACACACCAGTATATCTCAACGTTTTTATCTACGTTCTCGTAGCTAGGCAAGACCATAATCAGCACTCTAACACTCGGTCATCGGATGGCTCGGAGTTTGTGTTGATTGGAACGGTTCAGCCATTTAATGGTTTTCAACTTTTAAATGGAGAATCGAGGCTAAGTCTCGGATATACTATTACCTTAGTTACGATAATAAACAATCCATGCACACAAAACTACAAACAGTGATAACTGGGCCCAGGATGTAGTAATTAGAAAGAAATTTTCAATATTGTTATAAGCTGTCAAGTCCACACTAATTATTTTCTTTTCTTTGGAGAAGACATTCATAGAAACAAAAGACTTAATCAGGCACAGGTTATCCACTCCCTTTCAGGAGGTGATTTGTGACCCAACGGCTGCAGGTTCGAGACCCTAATTGTGCGTCGAGTTCTTGTGTCCTTGGCTAATACACTTCATCCCTGTATTCCAGTCTACCCAGCTGTAAATGGGTATCGGTAGGGGGGTGTATGTATTACTCAAAAAACTGTTGCGCTCCTTGGGCAGCAAATGTTGGTGCTCTTTCAGAGATTTAAAAGAGTTCAGCGGTAAAAGGAGGTAATCAGGCTTTACCTGTATCCTAGAGACCGGGATAGTAATTGTGAGGCGCTTTGAGTATAAACTTGGTTTCTGGATATAGCGCATTATAAATATTCACATTATTATTTTCATTATCAAGTCTTACAACAGGCAATATGTAAAGGAGATGTAACCTTGGTAGTAGGATACAGACCACCATAATACTGATTAGAAGTGATATATGGCTATACAGCAATATACACGATTGTTTTCATTTTATAATATGTGACCCTCCAGTACAAAACAGTACACTTGGGTCAACTTGAAGAAATGGACGTTTAGATAACGTCATGTGGATATCATGGCTATTCACTGTGTTAGAGTCACTGCTCTGCAGGTAGGGTGAGTCTGTCGTTTAGATTGTAAAAATCCATCAAAAGCGATGACGTATAGATGCATTATGTAAGGGTTAGACAAAGAGCTATAGTAGGTCAAAAATAGATAATAAAAAGGGAATTTCATTGAATATTTCAGTCAAATTTTTACTTTATTCTGATTGTAGTTAAGGCCGTTTGAGGGACAGCGTCTTGACACCTTTCTAAACACTGGTGTCTTGATACCTTTCCAGAGCACACGTGTTTTGATACCTTTCCAGAGCACACGTGTCTTGATACCTTTCTAGCACACCTGTGCCTTGACACCTTTTTAAAAGAAAATGTATATTTATACCTTCTAGAACACCCTGTCTTGATACCTATCTGGAGCACACATGTCATGATACCTTTCTAGAACACACGTGTCTTGATACCTTTCTAGAACACATGTGTCTTGATACCTTTCTACAAAAAATGGGTATTGATACCTTACTAGAACACCCGTGTCTTGATACCTGTCAAAAAACACATGTGTCCTGATACCTTTCTATGATACATGTGTCTAGAACATATGTGTCTTGATACCTTTCTAAAACTAGCCGAGTATTGATACCTACCTAAAAGATATGTGTATTGATACCTTTCTTAAACACCCAAGTATTGATACCTACCTAAAAGATGTGTGTATTGATACCTTTCTAAAACACCCGTGGATTGATACCTGTCTAGAACAAATGTGTCTTGGTTGATACATGTTTGTTGATACCCTATATTTATCCATGTAACTACATGATTGTCTACGCCCAACCAATCACCCAATAAGAATAACGAGATATCATTATTCCAATAAACTATCGATATCTAAAAAATTTTAACAAGTTGCTTGCACATTTACTGTCTATTAATATTCGGCTTTTAATTTTCCCAATTAAATATCATCTAGATTTCATCTAACGATCAATAGTATTAAAATCAATATACATTACTGGGGTTCTTAATTTTGCCAGATATAATAGATCTGATAACAATGGTATTAAATTCATGTTCAAGTGACGTTTTCTGGCCTTTGTTCGTTCAAAATGTCGATTCCATGATTGTTTAAAATAGCGATTCCCCGAGTTTCATATATGCCAGAACAAGAAAACATAAAGGACTATGTGGCAGCAGCCTGTAGAATTGAATAGTTCGTCAGAACTGAAGACAGATTGCTTGGGGTTGTCAGTCATCACAAGTTCTTCAACTCCTTTTTGTGAATCAGTATGCACATTCTATGATACTACCCATGAACAAATACAAGATTCCACCTTTACGTTAGGAAAGACAGATCTCTTCCAGGGAGAATGTCGCCCAAAACGGTTTTGATAATGAAAGCGAAGTCGCTTGAGAGGAATGCCATTTAGAGACCAGTTGTCCGTAACGAGATAGCAAGTGTCCTGCACCACATGTTCTAGATATGGTTCAACTACTGACATCTTCCGCCTTACTCCATCTCAGTAGTGGTTTGTCCCACAGAGTTCCTTTGCGCAAGTTTTTTAGTCAAATGACTATAAAAAGATTACTGGCCTATGGCTCCCTTAGTTTACACAAAAACTGACCCAAAACAGTACTGCACACGGCTTAACATATAATAAATCAATTCCCATGGAAATAAAGGTGAAGCATTACCGCATTATTATATGATTTGATGAAACCCAACTGCAACGCGTAATTTTGAATGGTGTAATGGCGGCTTATTTGCGTAATACGTCATTACAAGAAACGACGCTATGCAAATGTAGAACGCATTACAATAAAGACAAACTGTCCGGTAAATATTTTAGTTGTCAAGTCTTCATTATTTGTCATAGAATAACCAAACTGTATTGGTATGTGTTGACAATCGTGCGTTTGAACCTACTTTACCTTGCGTGAGGTGTTTTAGACTGTATCAATTTTAACGTTAAACACAGTTTAATGTTAAAAGTATTTTAACTGCACATGTTCGTGAAGTCACACTGAAGTCAATAAGTAATCCGGTTAACTTTCAAAAAGTCGTCAAATCTATGTTGGGCCGATTGTTTGCTTTGGCTGGAGGCAGCTACCTATACCGGATGTAGATAATCGGATCGCCAACATTAGTGATTTCTTAGGAGTGTTCTTAACTGGCCGCATCTTCAGCCCCTCCTAAACATTATGTAACCCCCCGACCCCAATTTTATAAGCTGGCTACGGGCCAGAATCGGTTACGTACAGAATTCCCCGAAAGAGTTATAGGGTTCTGAAACCAATCTATAGGTCCAGTAGGTGTTATTGGACAAGACTCTAGTTTGTTTGTAAAAGCAATCCATATCACTGATGCAGGCTGTTGTAAAATCTCGTGATCAGTGATTGTATAGACGGCCATGGCCATATTTACAATAAGCTTTCTGCGATAGCTACATCCTCATTAAAAATGGCGGTTTCTTGGAGTACAAGAGATTTTGCAGTCCACGTATCAATTGGCTGCTACAATCCTGAATATAAAACTCGTATGTAAGTGCGTCATATTGCTGAGAAAAAATCTTACTTAGATTTTCCAACACAAATATAGTAGGAATTTCAGATATTGGGGTATATTTTCTTATTATATTTTAATATTTCTATCTCTGCTAGGAATATAATATCAATACAGACATATGGATTAATTTTTTTTATTTAACGCCTTAATAATAGAAGGTTTTACAGTGACGATATCATAATAGAGCTTTATAGTGCGAATTAAATTTCACAAACACCATTTTAGAAGTATTTTGGGCACAGAAAGATCCTTTTTTTTATGATTCGACCGTCTTTTTTAAACCTGTCGGAGCAGAAAAGTCAGATGTTAAACTCCGGTTTCATTTTCAATTATGAATATATCTATATTATTATAACTGGAACTGGGGTGTAGGCTACATGAGTAGACATTAAGGTCGTACACGTGTCTGAACAGTGGTCATCAGGTGACCTATGTATACCTGTTACAGTGATATTGATCAACATGGAATGTGTACTTAATGTATGTAGTAGTTATTAGCACCCTTTCCGAGGTGTATCGGTGAATATCCGGACAGTTTTGGTCAGGGGTTCAGCCGAGGCGAAGCCGAGGCGGTCCCCGACCAAAACTGTTCGGATATTCACCGATACACCGAGGAAAGGTGCTAATAACTGACTTACATCACATTTCTATCGAGTATTGTGAAGGAAAATGTGAAAAAAGTATTTATTATTGAGTCGTTTCAACCGAAAAGTGACATGCTCTTTCATTTATCCCTTTCTGAGCCTCACGTTACATTTCATGGTAGAATGATTTCGCAGTGGGAAGACGAGTTGAGTAGTATTTACACGTGCGTCTAGCTATACCCTGGGCGTAAAACAATCACGTGTTTGTTTAGACCACGTCGTAGAGGACTGCAATATTAATAATAATATTATTAAATGTAGTGTGAAGGAAATGCGAAACATGGGTCATTCCTGGTAAAAGTATGCATCAACGAATTATTTGTAATAAAATGTATGTCTCTCCAGGCGTTTTTGTTTTTATCCTGCTTATTTTAAATGTCTGTGAAGTGTCCAGCAAGAGAACTGCGCCTTTTATCATCACAATTGAAATAATTATTCAGTGTTCTCATTTATATGTTTTGCATATTAATATCAATCAAACCAAATTATGGAATAGGTGCCAATTGACATGTGTAATAATTAATTTTTGTAATATGTTGTTTTGTTAATTTAATGTTATTGTATATATTTTTGAACTGCCAGTTTCTTTCACCCGGTTTGTTTTGTTACTGTGATTTTGACTACTTGTTTGGTGTGATTTATCCGGCTGCTTTGAATAGAGCCATCGTTATCACTGCGATCTGGGCCGGACTAAACGTCCGCTACTTATTGCTTGAATGGTATCTTAAACGGTGTAGAAGTGTTCGTTTGTCGGGAATGAACAGTACTCTTTTTTAAAAAAGTGTACTGTTCATTTCTGATACACGGATACTTTTAAGCCTGTATTGGAAATAAACAGGCCAGTTTTATCAAAAGTTGCTAATGGCAACGAGGTAGAAGTGGGATGTAAGAAAACTTTACAATCGATATTAGAAATAATAATCACACCAAGAAACAAAAGCTGTTTTAAATTGACGTATTTTAAAAACCAAAATATCCCTTTTAATTAGTTCACCATATGTTTGTTTATGATTCAAGTTTGTTTTAACACGTGCTTATTTGTTGAACAGCTTAGTTTAGCAAAGGCATATCTTGGTTGTGTCTATTTGTGTTTATCCCCCACCCCCACCCCGTCAAACTTTAACGTCATCATTGAATAAATATAAATGTAGACACAAATGAATTAAATTATGATATAATAACAGTAGAACATGCTCGTTCGGTCGTATCTGGAGTTTAACGTCCACTTCCACCTTGGGTGATATCGTAGACAAATATGCCCTCTACTCATTCAATTTTATACAATATTTACAATATCTTAGATGTACTTGTATTGAAATTTATCGCCCCTTTTATGTTTATAGCAATACTACACTTAACTTTTCTGGTTCTATGATATTATTGATATCAGAATAAAATCCTATTTCGAAACTCTGTAGGAGATGATAGAAGTGATAGGACTGCAATGCGGGCCCTTTACCAGCTTATAAAAGTTGGGGAGGGAGGCTACAGATGCTGAAGATGTGGCCAGCTAAGAACACTACTAAGAAATCATTATTCTTGGCGAAAAATATGGGAGGCGGGGGGCTCATTCGTTTGTTGTTTTTTTTTTGGGGGGGGGGGCACAGTCCCGCTGCAACGTCCTTTCACCTAGTTTTTAATTGTTCTGAGAAATGTTAATTTCCCATCCCCATCCCGAGCTAGAAGTCCACAAGTTAGATAACATAATGTGTAACAGCTCTACCCCCGTCACAAGATATCAGAATTACTCGTTGTTCATATTTTAAAAATGGTTCTTGTGACTTGACAAAGGGCGAATACCTGCTTAATTGTCCTTCATATATCTGCTAGAAGGGCTGGTTTGTTGCAGCCCAATAATTTGTCTAAAAAGTTTATTTCAGATTACGTTGAATTCCTGATTCGATAAAAACGGTGGCCTTTTAGTGTCATACGTTGATTTATACCTATTTCTTGAAATTTACCTCATATGAGAAATCGCAGGTTTTCACCGCGAAGAAAAGGTTTCCATGTTTTCTCCGCATTGGAAGGTTTTTTCGGGTGTCTTTGATTTATCATATTGTTATTTCAATAATTCGCTTGCGCGTATGGGTCTTTAGCAGTGGGAGGAAACCGGAGTTCCCGGAGGAAACCCACGAGGTTGAGAAGGCGCCCCTATCTCCATGTCACATACGCTCACACTAGGGTTCGAAACCACAACCGCAAGCCAGAGGTGACCGGCCAGCTAGAGGTCGAAGCGCGGCACCCTAGACTACTAGGCCATCCCAACCCCCCCGTATTGCACTCAAAGGCCACCGTATATATAAATATGAGTTAAAATCTTACTAAACCAGTGATGCAATCAGTTTGTGCCGGCATAGCTTTTATCTGTTCGTCGTTTACCGCGAAACAAAGAAGTGCAGCTTTACTATACGATTGAGCAAACAATTTCGGATTATATTAACAAGTTTCTCCAGACGGTTATTTGGAGTGTAGTACTAATCGAAACTACTGCGTTAGTATAAGCTACAATAAAGTACTATTAATTCCTTTATTACACGTAATGAAATATTCTACAATAAATCTTTGGTAGAAGTGAATGGAGAATAACAACACACACAAATTACCAATCAGAAACTAGAAGACACACTCACAAACAAGACACACCTTACACTCAACACACAGACATAATAATAAAATAACTATCAATTCGTTTATTACGTCATCACTTGTTGTATAATAAATCTTTATTAGACGTGAACTAACCAGCTGTTTTTCATTTTATGTACATTACATTATAACCAATATATTGGAAATTATATGAGTTACATGTATATGAAAGTATCCAGCAGTAATAATTAAAATCATAATATATTTACAGCAATAACGATCACGCTACGAGGCGAAACCAATACAATCCCCCGCATTCGCTCTAAACTTTTTTATTCTTGTTTTAATCAACATAATCTGTTGAGAGAAAAAACCCAACAAACTGTAACAGCCTTACTCATAGTATTAGTTTGGAGGCTCAGCGCGCGGGGGGGGGGGGGGGGGATTTGGGGTGTCCATCAAATAGGCATAAAAACCAGACTAAACTTTGCGTAGAATACGATGCCGAGTGGTAATCAGTCAGCCGTTGGGGCGTTTTCGAGATATTCGGGGTTAAAGGTCAAATGAGGTTATTTGCACTGAAAGTGAATGTGCATCCATTCTTATATCATGAAAATATGCTGAAGTTATCACTCTTTCAATAAAAATGTAAACTTTCGAAATTCACCTTTGGTCTTTGTGGCGCCGGGGGTCTAAAGGTAAAATTTTCCCATATTGCACTAGGAAAATATAAAACGAAAAAAAAAAGTCAGCGTAAAATATAAAAACTAAAGCGAAATCTAGCAAGTTAACATTTTTATTGAAAGAGTGATAACTTACGACCATCTTCAGCATATTTTTATGATACATGAATGGCTGCACATTCACTTTTAGTGCAAATGATCTCATTTGACCTAGACACCGAATATCTCGAAAACACCCAACGGCGGACTGATTACCACTCGGCATCGTATTCTACGCAAAATTTTACTCTAGAAAAGTTGAGTCTGGTTTTGTGCCGATTTGATGGACACCCCAAATCCCCCCCCCCCCCCTGCGCTGAGCCTCCCAACGGCGGACTGATTACCACTCGGCATCGTATTCTACGCAAAATTTTACTCTAGAAAAGTCGGGTCCCGTTTTGTGCTCATTTGATGGACACCCCCCACACTGAGTCTCCGGTCTACATGTATATATCGTCTTGTTATTTTTGATTTTCTAGTTTCTACACGACAAAATTAGTACAAAAGATACAACACCTTTTAGGACGGCTGCAGTTCAGACGGCAAATATGTTACGTATGATGTTCCACACTACATAAGATATAACATTATTTTACAAAGGCTGCATTTCAGACGGTAACATATTAAGAACGACTGTCATTGGCTGTATTATGAACGAGATGTCAAACAGGTTATAATGAATGAAATGGGGTTTAACGTCCTACGCTTAAGCACCGTACCTGGGCTAATTGAAGACGGGCATACGCCACAGTGTGCAATGAGGGAAATTTTGCCCGGGCAGCGGCGCTACGGCCTACTCTTATATCGAATTCCAACTGCCAAGGGATCTTTTACGTGCACTCCAATTTGTACACGGGACCTCGGTTTTTCGTCCCATCCGAACGACCAGGCAGCTGTCCTTGTCAGGCCCTCCTTCTGCATCACTGACAAGGGGAAATCACGCCGGAAAATCGAGATGAACTTTCTCGGCCAATGCAGGGATCGAACACTCAACCTCCAGGCTAGCGAACCAGCGCATTATCCACTTAGCCACCGTGATCCCCAAAAAAACAAACAAACAGGTTATAAATGGATCATTTGAGAATGGCATTAACTGTTGACAGTACACAAGTAAAAAAAACCCAAGATAATAATAAAATGTCACATTGCATGTCCGGTAAAACTTCAATTTAAAGGAGCTAAATCGATAACATTTGGAACCTAGAAATTGACAAAAGTGGGTTACAACGCATATGATATTGTAATATGAATGTATATAAACTTATTTACATTCAATGGTTTCCATTTTTACCCCAATTTCAAATCAGTTATGTTCGGCGAAATAAGCCAGCAGTCTCAATCGAGTGCAAATTTCTAGCGTCTGGTTATTCCAGTCTACATACACCGTTTGATTTGGTGCAATGTATCTAGCCTTGTCCTTCTAGTCTCTTGTTACAACTTGGGCTGAAGCGCATTATGGTACACGATTCGTGTACCAATGGTAAAATGTTTATTTTGTCTTAAATTTTGGATATCAAAAGCCCATTTTTTTAATATCAATATTTATTTAGTTTGACAAATAAATCGTGTTTTTAATGTTGAAGATTTTGGATGATATTGAGTTAGAGACCTAGCTACTTTAAAAGGAAAGAATTTTATCTTTTTAAAAAAAGAAAGGAATATAAGGCTGTTTTTTTTAATCAAAATGGATAGAACTTGTCAGATGTAAAATTGAGTCTGGTAAAATGTAACACACGGAATATAATTGAAAGAAAATGAAATTTTACAGGTTTTTTTAAAAATCAAATCCCAAGTGACCCACCTTAGTTAATTGAACAAGCCAACAGTGAGGCTGATGTCCCCCGCCGAAATCCCAAAATAAATAGATGACGCATATTAATTAATCGCACATTTATTTTTTTCAAAAGTATTGAGCAATCAAACTATACACTCTCAACCAGACATTTCATCACTCTCAACCAGACATTGTTCATTATCGAACTCCGTCAAGGCATTCACCTAATGTACGCCTACACCTAGTTTGACATTCTACCTTAATTAGAAGGATAATTTGTGTGTTTCAAAGTCTAGACCTATCAGTTGCTTATCGCTCTGCTTACCCCCAGCAGAAAATGTTCATTATTGAACTTAGTGAAGGAATCGATGATATAAAACTATATACCAAGTTTCATCACTCTCACTTAATTACAACTAAAGTTATTGCGTCCCAAAGCATCAACCAATCAAATTGCTTATCTCTGCTTACCCTAAGCGGTAAATGCTCATTTTCGAATTTCATCACGGTATTGACCTAATAAACACCTACACCAAGTTTGAATATCCTAGCTCAATTAGAAGGAGAGTTATTATGTTTCAAAGTCTCGGCCAATCAAATTGCTTATCGCTCTGCTTACCCTGAGCAGAAAATGCTTATTATCGAACTTAGTCAAGGTATTGATAAAATAAAACTAACTATATACTAAGTTTCAACACTCTCACTTAATTACAACTTAAGTTATCGTGTCCCAAAGCATCAACCAATCAAATTGCTTATCTCTGCTCACCCTAAGCGGAAAATGCTCATCTTCGAACTCCATTAAGGTAATGACCTAATAAACACCTACACCAAGTTTGAATATTCTAGCTCAATCAGAAAGAGAGTTATTGTGTCCCAAAAAGTGTGACAGACGGACAGACAGACAAACAGACAGACAGACAGACGGACGGACGGACGGACGGACGGACGGACATACGGAGGAACCCATTTTAATAGTTCCCTGCTTTCTTCGAAAGGCGGGGGACAATAAGGCACTGACTCCGGTTTCACAAAGCATTCCTGGACTTATGTTCAGAGTTTACCCAACTTTCAATCACTGTTTGTAAGAAATATCTTTGATCCAGAAACACATTTCATGTGAATGTCTTTAAATGACATGGCCTTCTTTGAACTGATTGTTGGCATGTCTAGTCCCGCTTGTGATTCAGGGTAGTCGGCACTTGTTTTCATACCTTCAACTTGTATATTTTATTATACGTTTAATTACTGCAATTGTCATTAAATAATACCCCCAACGTACAAACTGTAAGATTAGGTGTCTGACTACAATTAGCTCCGTTTCAGAACAAGCCCAAATCGACGATTTTAATCGAGAACACTACGCATTTTGGGAGGTAGTTTTTTCTGCTACTGTTTAGTGTTTATGGCAGATTACATAGGGTCGCATTACAAAATAGTATACTGGTTTCATTTCCCCAACCAGTCCATCTGATGTATACCCCGGCTCCGAGGATATTTGTACAAATATGGCTACTTTTGGTCAGATAGAACAATTTAGCGGAGAAAGATCTGAATGGGAACAATATGTTGAAAGGTTAGAGCAGTATCTTCAAGCAAACGATTTATCAAGTACTGAAATCTCTGATGATGGATCGAACCGTGAAGTAGTCGATGCACTTGCAACGAAAAGACGTGCTGTCCTTTTGAGTGTTGTAGGACCTGTACTTATTTTAAGAAGTCTACTCCCCACAGATAAGCCGGCAAGTACATGTTATGAGCTTAAAATACAAACTCTACAAAATTACTTTGGACCCACCCCCTCGGAAGCTGTTCAGCGTTTTAAGTTCCATAGCTGTATCAAGAATAAAGGACAGTGATTGCTCAATATGTTTCGGAATTACGTAAACTAGCCGAGAAATGTAATTTCGGTGAATCTTTAATTAATGATGTTTTAAGAGACAGAATAGTTTGTGGGGTAGGTGATGAACGTATCCCACGTAGACTTTTATTAGAAACTAATTTAACTTTTGATAAGGCTTATAGAATAGCAGTTGCACAAGAATTTGCGACGCCAAATGCATCCGTTTTACAAGGTTCAAGTACCACTGATTTGTCTTTAAATAAGGTCGGGTTGAACAAGGTTCGTTTTTCCAAGGAGAGAGATACTCTTAAAAATTCCCAACCATGTTTTCGCTGTTTATTAGTGCCGATCCTGTCACTTCTGTCATAAAAATGGACACATCGCAAAAGTTTGTTTGTCCAGGCGAATCAAGAATAAACAAAATTCCAGGAAAAGAAAGGATAAAAAGCAGAATTAATTATGCTTATTTAGTTGGATCTGGCGCCACAGATGTTTTATTCCATGTACATTTATGTAGTGATAATTCCCCGTTACTGGTAAATGTAACGGTTGATACGAAAATTGTAAAATTTTCAAATGGACACCGGCGCCGGTTGTACTGTAATAAATAAGGGAGATTTTAACAAATTGTACCCTAATGCCCGATTGTCTCGGTCGTTACTTTAACTTAACTCATATACGGGTACTAGTATAAAAGTTATTGGTGAAAAACTAGTGTCTGATGAACATAAGAAACAAACACTCACTTTACCGTTAGTTATTGTTGATGGTAAAGGCCCTCCTTTGCTCGGGAGGTCGTGGATCAAGGCCCTAAATTTCGATTTAGATGAAATATTAATGTTAAATACAGTTCATTCCTCACCGAATTTATCTAGTTTATTACAGGAATTCGATGATCTATTCTCTTATGAAGTTGGTCTTTGAAAGATTATGAAGTAACTTTGGATATTGAAAAAGATGCGAAACCAGTATTTTGTAAGGCAGGGTCAGTACCATATTCAATGAAAAAAACGTATCGATGACGAACTTCAACAGTTGGAGAATGATGGATTCGGACTGGGCTGCACCAGTTGTGCCAGTCATTAAACCTGATTAAAAATTGAGGTTATGTGGTGATTATAAACTAACTATAAATAAATATGCCAAATTAGATAAGTATCCAGTTCAGATGGGGTTTCTAAGCCATGTGTCTGCTGTAGTTCGCATTAACCATAGTTTTGTAAATAGGAGGTCGATCGTCAAATGAATATGAATTGTACGATATGTTAAAGCGAAAATTTCATACTTTCTAAGAACGTCAAAACAGAATTATTTCTATGTATTTTGCTCAATGGGTTATCAACTCACTATTATACGACCATGGGCATTATTTTACACCCTCAAAAAAGATTGACATATGAAATAATAACACAATTACCTCCCTTGTTTCCCATTGCCTCCAATGCATTGAAATTGATATTTTTGCCAATTTCTTAGCTGGCAATAGTGAATTATAGGATTAATAGGAGTATTCTTTTACATGGTAGGACTGTTTATGGATAACATCTATTTTAAGGCCTCATTATAATATATTTTTAAAAAAGTAACTTGAAAATTTGAAATTGGAACTTTAATAGCGAAATAACAAAGTTTTTCTTAAAGGGATATATTGTCAACACGCTTTACATATCTGTATGCAATAGAGTTGATGTAGAAAATTCTTGGTACATTCAAATATTGGCAATAGGGTGGATTTCTTGCCATGGCTTGTTTGTAGTATAGGGCGGGATTTATTGTTTTGATTAAAATACCCCCCCCCCCCCCCGCTGAGAATTTTAATTAGAGAATGTGATGATATCTTAGTCTTTAAATCTACCTGGGATGTTTGTACAAGCATGTATGAAATCTTAATTAATGATTATTTCTACATAGAGCCTAGTCTGTAATTACTGACTGCCAATCACCTATTGGTGTTTTAATGACAATAAATCATTTACTTTATTCAGCTCGACATAAGACTTAAAATATATAGGCACAGTTGGTTTAACTTGAATGCAGTTAAAATCATCTATATTGCATATATATATAACCTTTCAGTTGAATCATGCCATTATTGTCATACGTATTTGCCAACATCACGGTGAGCTTGTTCTATTGTTCCATTGGCCTATTCAGATTGGTTCAGATGAGCTTAGTATTAAAGTTTCGTAAGATTTGACCTTTACTATGTCTTTTAAATGGATTTCGATGTCTCTGTTTCCATATTCTGTAGAGTATTCTCATCGGCTTTTATTAGATGGCTATAGTTGAATTGAAATGAAATGGGGGTTTAACGTCCTACTGTTCTGTTCCGACTGGGATAATGAAGACTGACATACGCGATACAGTGTGCTATGAGGGAAATTGTGAACGGACAGCGGCACTACGGCCTACTCTTATATCGAATTCCAACTGTCACGGGCACGCCAAAGTAGACACGGCATCTCGGCTTTTCGTCCCACCCGAAAGAAATATACGTTGTCCCTTGCCAGGCTTCTGTCCCAGGTTTACCATGCCGACATATCCTGATAAACTTTCTCGGTCAACGCGGTGGTCGAATACAGAACATCCAGGTAAGCAGGCCAACGTCTTACTCACTGAGCCGTCGTGCCTCTCACCTATAGATAAACGATGATGTAGAGTTTCAGTTTAGGTGAAGGTGTATTCTTTTATAGAAATTGTACAGCGGTTCATGGTTTCCAACAGTTTTCCAAGCGGAGTTACAATACAATTTGATAACGACGTCACAATCAGAACGACGTTATGTCATCAAAATGACGTTACGACGCTATAAAATGGTCGTAGATGAAAAAATGTCGGCATTTTTGAACTTGCGAGTATCGATTTCGTCTAGGTCGTTAATACATTTATTTGCACTAAAGTCTACCGATTCAGAGATTTCGGCGATTTTCGGGTACACTGGCGGCCATCTTGAATTGATGTTAATTATGCAAATGTCCCCAAGACCGATAATGGCCGCTTTCGTTTTTAGAGCACTAGAGAACACATCTGAACAGTTCCCAAAGAAATGATTTATGTTGCAGTTTGTTCTAGGTGCATTGCTATCTATACCCGCAGATATCGTTACACAGTTAGCTATTGGTTGTTAATCGTACCATTGACCAGTTATAACTTGGAACATAAATTTGCTTCCATTGAAGCAATGTTAAGTAGGATTAGATATAATCAAAGACACACTGCAAGGGTTATTCGTTGAATTCCAGCTGTCAAAGGATGCAGTGAACACGATGAATCTCGACTTTTCTTGCGATTTTGCACTTCAGAATATTGGCGCAGGCAATGTTTCTAGAAAAACGTTTTTAAATAGAATGTGACATCATTTATTTTGCGTACCAGGCTTGGGTTTTTTTCTGCATTTTATTTAGCTATGGAGTCAAGTGTGGTGCGATTTTGGTTCTTGTATTAACACATCTATATGATATTTAATATTTTTAAATAATTTCTAAAATACCGAGTTCTGTTGGATTTTATAGAAATAGAGAATGGGAATAACATGATTTATGTTCAGTGAAATTTGTATGACAGATAATTACATTTTTTGCTCAATAGATGAAAGTTTAGATGTTTGCCTTAGTAATTCAAGAAGGACGAGATAACATCACACAATTCACCCGATCGTCTAAATACTCCTGACATAATTTTATCAACTAAATTAACAAGGTATCATGTATGACCTTATAGACAATACCTCAAAACGGACTTTAAACAGACATTTTCATTCTCGCCAAGAAAATGTGTGTCATTGATTAGTCTCTTCTAAAAAGAGAAAATCCAAGCACTGTCCTACTTGGTAAAAGGTATTTGGTGCCATAGTTCTTTAAACTCCCGGAAATTAACAAATACAATTGTCTGAGTTATAAATTGGAGAATTTTGCCTCGACAGCTGCGCTTTATCATATTATTCAAATAATATCTATGAATATTTCGTGTGGGTGAACAGGTTGTTATACCTAACTAATTCTCGATTCTCGTCACACCAAACAACCACGGAAACCGAGAAGGCACCACGCCTTTAAAGTATGATTTAGGTTTGAAACTCCTCGACTGATTCTCTTATCGATATGGTGCTATATTTGCTTGTATATTTAGATTGAAAATAGTGCTTTTATGGAAGTAGTACTATTATTCTATATCAGGATTTTCAGATTCTAGTGTTTTCGATGAATTCCACCAATTGACGGGTTCATCATTCGCCAGAGTGATGAGTTAATCTCACAATATGACACTCATCTCAGTTTAAATAAGCAATTAATGGTCAATACTAGCCCCCCCCCCTCCGCCTACACCCATGTTTTGTTCATATATGTTAGCGCCTTTTCCACCCAGAAAACAAATCATTTGACATTCTTTTATACAATTTACACTGTGTTAACAGTATTAAGCCATGTACCTGTATAGTAAAGTTGTCAAACATTAATTATGGTACATAATGGTATTGGCATTATAAGTTTTGAATGATTCCACTTTAAATCGTATACTCGTTTCTTCTTGGCAGAAATATCAATCGCTGTTGGAATCAACCCCAAGCTAAAGTGGCTTGGATTCTAGATATTATGATAACTTTATGTGTTTATTATATCTAAGTAAAATAATTCTTTTATGTTGTGAATTGATATAATATATAATTACAAACCGTTTTTTATTCAATATAGATCAATTACGTTTGTACGCCACTGGCAAAATAATGTAACAAAAAAATAACAGGAAAACAAAAACAAAACGAAAACGAAATCTAATTTAAATCAAATAATTACGCATCACAATTGGATTTGTCTTGGTCTTGTTTTTATTTCAGGTTTCTTTATCGAATGCTATTGTCTTAATGATAAATCAAAGAAATCTATAATTTAATTCTTGGATTGAACACAAAAAAATGATATAATAATGTTATACTAATGTGTGTAAAACGTCTTCTATTTTGTTTTTACTGAATTCAACCTTTACGTGTTTGCAAACCAAGATAATCGTGTTCCCATGTGACATTCTTTCGTTGTAAGAACATATACTATCCTAAGGTTATAAGAATATAATGGAACCATTTTAACAAATAATCTCGAATCTAGTTTAATGTCGTTCAAACCATGTCTATAAACCAGTATATATACTATAATCGAAGACAAATCCAGTAAACTAAAGATGCTTTGGGTTTTGTTTTTTTTAACTAAAAAATCATTCCCATTTTCTCGATTAAAAACCAATCCTTACATTAGCTGCTAGTAGGTGTCGTGCACGGAAATCATTCCCATTTTCTCGATTATAAACTATTCCTTACATTAGCTGCTAGTAGGTGTCGTACACGGAACAGTATATTTACCGTTTCCGAAACACACACGCCAGAACTTACTTCAGGCTGAAAGTTAAAGTACCCGTCCCTATGCATAACTTATTAAAGAAAACAAAGTCAATATATGAACGAAATATAATCTCCTGGCATGGATTCAATTGGATTGAAAAAACAGCCCAAAACTTTGGTTAAAATGGCAGTCACGATATAATCAAAACTACCAATTAAATATTCGGTATTTGGCAATTTTATTGACCGACATTCTTCAAGGGAATCAACTTCATATTATTTTAGTTTCCTTCATCACTATAATAAACACAGCACAGCAGGTCATCTCAGTTCAATACTTCTTTTTTATTTTGATGTAAATCGAAGAGGTTTAGCTCCATTAAGTGATACTTAGACACATAATTACTTGATGGACAACCAATCAAACAATCAACACTGTGCCCACTTTTTCTTATTGATCGCCATTCCTAGCAATCTGGATATCGTCTAAGAGATATAATTCGTCATTTTCTATCTGTATGCATGCAAAGTTAATTGTTTTGTTATATCTGTAGTTATAATAATCATATGTTTTTCTCAAATAGAATTACACTATACATGTACAACGCGTGACATGTTCACGGACGTGGGATTGAAAGCGACAGTTGTAATTTATTTTTCTTTTAAAGCGATAATTTCATATTTTCTAAGTATTATTTCTGTGTTTTTTTGGCAATAGGTTATCAACTCACTATTTAATTATAGACATTATTTCCCACACATAAAAATCATTAACGCATGAAAGAATAACACAATTACCTCCCTTGTTTTCCCTATTCCTCCCGTGGAATAGCTATCTTCAAACGTTTAGTGAATCATAGGAATAATAGGATTATTCTTTAACAAGGTAGCACTGTTTATAGATACCATCTATTTTAGGGCTTTATTTTAATACATTTTAAAAAAATAACTTAAAAATATAAAATGAAAGCTTTAAAGGACATGTGATTAAACTATGTAAAAAAAATAAAGCCTTAAAACGTACTGAATCCATACACAGTAGCCTACTACCTTGTTTCGGAATAATCCTATTAATCCTACAATTCGCTACTGTTATTTGAAAAAGTGAAACTGAACGAAGAGGTAGACCAGTTCAGTGGTGCTTATTTGTTATTAGAACAATATGATTTGGACAGGTTGTTTTGGTCAACCAGGCATCATTATCCTCATCTGTTTGACCACAGCCCCACCCCGCACCCCAGCCCGCACCCCACCACCACCATTATGAAGACTTACTTTTCCAAAAAGAAATGACAAATTTTCCAGGAGCCTATTGTGGGCTAGTAAAAATATTTCAAGTGTTATATAGAATGATTGTTATGTTTGTATAATAATGAATTGCCAACCTATTGTGCAATGTGTATAAAAATAAGCAGGATTTTACTTGAAAATACGTAACTATCGCTTTAAATGAATTATTGTTAAGAGTATATATTGGTAGCTATGTGGTGGTAGTAACAGAAGATCAGGTTTAATTGTTTAAGTGATAATCTCCTTTTTATCTGGAAGCAAGTCTGTCCTTTTATACCCAAAATCTTGCTTTTGTTCCGAAGGCACTAATTCCAATTCCAATGGGCTTACGAAGAACATCGAGTGCTAATCAATGGAATTATGTTTAAAAACACAATAAATACCGATTGTTCTTAAAGTATACTCCACAGACTTGCCTATAGCAAACCACACGATTGCTATTTAAGTATATAATATTATACTTTATTGGGAGTTACTGTTTTATTTTAGGTAATTTGACGATAAGTTAAATCCTAAATCTCAAGAACATTAGCTCTGAATATTGTTCATGACCTAATGGAACTGCGCATAATGGATTACCTGAATAATATGCCAGTTTAGATAAGCTCTTTGTATATCTATCTATTTATATATTATTATGAATGGAACTGCTCGGGGTATAGGCCAGAGTAGTCTATATTAAATCCCGAATTTCAAGTACATTCGCTCTGAATATTGTTCATGACCTAATGAAAGTGCGCATAATGGATTACCTGGATATGTCAGTTTAAATAAGCTCTTTGTATATCTCTTTATATATATATATATATTATAAATAGAACTGCTCGGGGTATAGACCATAGTAGTCTATGTTAAATATATCAAAACAAATTGTATGGAGGATCAGAAGGAAATAGTTATTTTTAGGAGACTTATCTTAGCTTCAAATGGGTTGATAGTTATTATTACGTAAAATAGAATCGCACCATTAGGTATAGTGCTTGTAAACCCTTAGGAATATTGTTTTTCTAACAAATTTAATACTACATGGGAAAAACGTCAATTCTAATTTGGCTTAACTTTTTTCCGTGAAATAGTTGAGCTTTTCTAAAGAGCGGATTTAAAAGTAAGAAAGATTAACAGAAAAAGGCTAAACTTTGATTTATACTATAAAAATAATCGTACTGTTTTTAGATGTATTAAGGATATTTCAACAAATCCCGCTAAGCAAATCTCTGAAGCATTTCAACATTCTGTAACCCTCGCGTATTTAACCGTTGAAATATTGATCATTACCAATCGAAACATTCGGAATTTCGAGACAAATCTTTAAAGTCCCACAAAATATTATAATTTTAATGACATTTCTCTGACAAGTATACAGTATTTCCTACGTTTCTTCATACAACAGTATCTACTAAAATTTGAATTTCAATTTGAATTTCGATGGGATTATATATTTTATTTTAAAGGGACAATACCACTCTTGCTGGTTTGACAGGTCCAGAAAAAAATAGCCTTATTTTAAATACTAGATGTTTAAGTGTCCTACCTGTTGTGTAAATAATCCATTACATCCTATTTTACTTATCCAGAGGGTTCGAAAATATGTTTAAATCCAAGTTGCATTTGAAAGTGTTTACGTAAAGCTTTCCAAACCATGTTGTTACCATGTAGTTGCATTTTTCCAATTTCTTAAATTCGGGGTGTTAAGATGAAATTTGTATCATCAATTAATTGGAATATTATAAAATAGTACAATTTGTTGACCAGAATAATGATTGGGGCATATTATTCAGTTACAACAAGGGTGATATTGGGACGTTTGTATACTGTAGAGTTATCTCATCTTTTACGTTCAATTCTAAAAGGCTGGAATATTGTGAACGCCATACAAAAGGGCGTCTCTCCCACGGTCAACTCTATCTACGACATGTATATAAAAGTAGCCGACCCACCTCGTTTAACCGGATTATTTTCTATAATCTTATACGATAGACAATCCATCATAAGACACATAATTAGATTAAGCCAGTGAAATGATATTTATAATAGAAGTAGAATATATTAAGTATCCCCTGAAGAAACATGTTTTTTCCCTGACTTCTTGACAGGATTGAACGTTATTGATGAACGATGAAAAATCTTTATTCTATTTATCTGATTATTTTTTACGACGTCTGTTTTTGTCTGTCCTTATCACAAATGTAATTATAGAAATGCTTCCACTAAACCGGTATAATCCCACTTGCATGACTTACAGTATAGTTCTATGATTCTGAAAAGTTCAACGGTTACTCAAGATTTTACCTGGGTAACGTCATGGCCACTTCGAAGACATGAAGAGAAACTGTTCGGCAGGGCCGGCGGAAGCAATTATTGAAATGGGAGGGGGGGCTTCCAGGGGCCGCAATAACCTAGATAAAAGAGTACTTGCGGCCAAATAATTGGGGGGGGGGGGCGATATGTGTTAAAAATTAAACGGTTGAGGCTATTTTACTTATGCAAAGTATACCAATGAATATACGGCGATAGCAGCGACCATGTCCACTGTCAAATATTGCGGCTATTGTGAGATTCAAGTCAAAGCTATAATAATATAATGTAATGGCTGATTTTGATCTTTGGAAGTTATCGACGTAATACTTTAATTCATGTTTTGGTGACTATAGTAAAACTAGTTTATTCCCTGTGAAAGATTCTTTGAGAAGTTAATCCCCCCTGTATATTTCAGTTTTAATGGGATTATTGCTAATACACTGTATAATAGCATGCCTATACATTTCCAACGATTTAAGATGCCCGTGGGGTTGGATTGCCGATTTGTTAGCACGTGCGCGCTGTATCATAAAGCCTGCCATTGAGTCAACTGGCGTGGGTTCGAATCCCCGGTTGTACGTGGCAAGGAATAGGGTCGCCTGTCCAACCTCGTGGGTTTTCTCCGGGTTCTCTTGCTTCCACCCACTGGTAAGTGAATTATTAAAATAAAATTAAACCATATGTTAGTGCCAAAATGACCTAGTTTGTGTCGAGTGGACGTTAACCCCCCCCCTCTCTCTCTCTCTCTCTCTCTCGCTCTCTCTCTCTCTCTCTCTCTCTCTCTCTCTCCTCTAAAGCCCCAATAACACTCTTGTTGTAACTGAATAATATGTCCCAATCATTATTCTGGTCAACAAATTGTACTATTTTACAACATTCCAATTAATAAATGATACAAATTTCATCTTAACTTACCTAATTTTAAAAATTGCAAAAATTTAATTGTATGCCGTAACATGGTTTGAAAAGCTTTACGTAAACACTTTCAAATGCAACTTGGATTTAAACATATTTTCGAACCCTCTAGACAAGTAAGATAGGTTGTAATGGATAATTTACACAACAGGTAGGACACTTAAACATCTAGTAGTTAAAATAAGGCTATTTTTTTCTGGACCTGTCAAGCCAGCAAGAGTGTTATTGCCCCTTGCCCCTTTAAGATGCCCTAGACTCGAGCTCCAATACCTAGGCGATAGGTAATCCTAGTATACCAATCACATCGGCTTGAGAAAGGACACTATGAGAAGCATGAGCAGTTTATCATTCTGCTTATGTTTATTTAGTGTGTATGTCGGATTGGGACCACAAAACAGAACATATTATTCTAATTGTTCAGCAAGGCGGTCATTTAGAGCAGAGATTTATTCTTAAAGTACAAATTGTTGCCTGTCTGCAACATGAATACCATTAGGCACAGTACAGTCAAATGAATCAAGTTATAAAATATCACCTCTTGTAACAACAACGTCACAAAATGATGAAAGGGGGGTGCCATCATCAAGCGAGGACCATGTCTGCGATATCATACAGGTGGAAGCGAGCTAAAATACCGCTTTGTTGTATACATCCCCAGTGATTATACATACAACCATTAAAGAGATCTGGGGCCTGTTTCAAGAAATTTTAACTAAGATAAAATACAAATTTTAGTAATTTGATTGGATTATAATAGATTTATATTAGTGCTTAGCCAATCAACATTGAACTACACGTATCTACTTAAACTTGGATTTTATTTTTAGTTAAGATTTTGAGAAACCGGACCCTATCCAGAAAGTAGGCAAGTCAATGAAAGATGAATATCTTTACCATTACCGCAGTAATTGGCTCCTTCTTTAGTTACAAAACAAAATTAAAAACAACTATCCAAAAACATGGTGTCGTTAATAAAACAGAGCCGACAAACAATTCAAAGATCATATCACAAATAAGAGAAGGGAAGCTAACCTACCAAGAACAACAATGGGTGTATTAATTTTCTTACCATTTATCATTTAGAACTGCATTTTTCTAATAATTTGTTTGAAAAAAAAGGTTTTTTGAAATACAGAACTGGGAGATTCTGCACTGCCCTGGTTTCGGCATATATAGATAATATTACGCACCGGTATATATTTGATACATTGCTTTCAATTGAAAACGTTGAGGTGTTTTTTTAAACACAAATTTCATCAACTAGATCAGTGTCCTTTGGTTACTGATCACTTAGTTAGAACTGTATATGTATAATTGTTCAAGGTTAATGAAACACCACCAATATTATAGTCAGTACATAAATTTATTTACTTACGTTTTATCCGGTAGTCCGTTAAAACACATTCATGTGTGTACCTGGTTTTATTGTAAATGTGGATAAATAATGAAAAGGAATCCTGCTAGAGAAATAAGTATTTAAATAGTTCAAATTCAACCTACGCTTAGATTGTGTTCAATACAAAGTCACAGTGTAGTATTGTGTCCATTGAGACGACGTCGACAATACGAGTATATTGCATTGTATGTGTTTTATGATGCCCAGATAAATACAGCCAATAGAAAGGCGACCATTCTACCAATCATATAATTATTTCTTATTTTAAATGAACCAACGATTGTAGTTTAATATACAGTTCTATGGAATATAATTACTATGTATTATTGGAGGACCAGCCGAAATTAACAGAGGCAGAGAGATACATGGGGCTTAACGTGTACTCGACACAAACTAGGTCATTTCGGGACTAACACATGGTTCAATTTAATTCAATAATTTGCTTCGCGTAGGGGTGAGAGGACATCGGAGGCCATGGAGAAACCCCGCGAGGTTGGACAGACGACCCTACTTCTTGTATGCACAACCGAGGAATCGAAACTCAATGACAAACCTTATAGTGCAGCTAACCATTCGGCCATCCAAACCCCCGGTAATTAAGACATTAATTTGATAGACAGTTTTAGTTCTATAAATGTATAAATTAATTTAATTCTCAAAAGCTTTTGAACATGAGCAAGTCAAAAGCATGGCACACAAAACAATCATATAAATCCGGGCATTGACACCTTGCGTTTTTATACGCCTACATTTTCACGTGGACGTATATTATATTGCCGTCGCCCCTGTTTGTTGACTCTCTGCAGGTCACAATTCTATTTCGACTTTGACGAAATTTGAAATATAGGTTTATCTCCAAACGATCTCGACTTCTTTCGATATTGGCATGTATCGGATCGAATCTTTATGGATAATGGCTTAACAGTAATTGTATTCACAGAATATTTTGACCTGTGTATTGTATTTCCAGTTTAATAAAAAAAATGTCATTGAAACAATTTAAAACACACATTCTTGAATTACTTTACTCAATAAACAGGTGGTTATTTTTCTATATCGTTCTATTTACTCACTGATCTAAGAGATGCTTTAATTTGCGGATTCCACGGCATTAATTTTCAAAAGAAACCCCTGGCAATAGCGAGTATTCCACCCGATGTGGATTTAAGAGACGGTAAATAGAAAGCCTTTGGTAATGAAATGTATTTATGGCGGTGTGTGTAGGTGTGGAAAGGGAGGAATGGAGACTATAAGATACTTTCTGTGTCTTATAAAGCTGTAAAGGTAAATCTCTTTAAACTTTTGGGGGGTTGGGATGATCTAGTGGTCTAGAGTGCCGCGCTTCGACCACTACCAACAACTCTGGCTTGCGACTGTGTGAGCGTATGTGACATGGAGATAGGTGCAGCTTCTCAACCTCGTGGGTTTCCTCCGGACACTCCGGTTTCCTCCCATGGCTAAATACCCCTACACGCAAGCGATTTATTGAAATAAAAATTTAAAACCATACGTAAGTCCCAAAATGACCTAGTTTGTGTCATGTGGACGTTAAACCCATTTTATCCCTCTCCCTTTAAACTTTTCGAGTATATTCTATGCCCGGAATAACTTGAGGACTGAAAGTCGTGAGCGGCTTTGAATATATGATACAGGGGATTTTGGGATTATTTTTCAGAAAGCTTTTCTTCAAACCTGTAACGGGTTATTTTTCCAGGGTTTTTTTTTTGTTGTCATAAGAAAACATGATATAAGGTTGTTCTTACGGGAATTCTCATTTGGGTACTTGTAAATATAGACGGTTTATAAGCAAGAAAAAAAAACACTCGACAGAAAACCCTCGGTTTACCAGCCATAATTTTTTTTCTCGGGTTATTTTCTTCAGTCTTTCTTTCCCCAGCCTGACCTCAGTCTTTATCCTACACAGAATTTCACAAAATTTGTTTTTAAAACAAAAATTCTTGATCAATTTTTTAAAGAATATATCTTGTCGTCCCACGTATATTATACGCATGATGATATATCAAAATTAATCTTCGTCGGATTGTAATATATTTATACCAATGCAGAACAAATGGTTAAAAAAACAACAACATGAAATGGGGTTAACGTCCTACTGTTCTGCTCCAAATCTGGGATAATGAAGACGGGCATGCGACATAAAGAGTGCTATAATGAGGGAAATTGTGCCCGGGCAGGGGCGCTTTCGCCTAATATCGAATTCCAACTGCCATGGGATATTTTACGTGCACTCCAATATGTACACGGGACGTCGTTTTTTCGTACCATTCGAACGACTAGAACCGCTAAGCTCATTTTGTAGCCTGTTTGGCGGTTTGGAAGGGGCCAACCATCCTTAAATATTTCCAAATTAATTTATTTTAAAGCGCTACACATGACAGTGCTGTGTAATGTTCGTTAATGCTCGATAATGCACTTTTTAAAAGTTGTTACTTTAAACATTCCCAATTCCTCGACTTGCTCGACAGAGCAGTGTATTCGAGGACAAATAAAATTGTGTCAGGCGGCGTTTTAACAATTGCAGTATACAAATATGTCGCCACCCCCTCCCTCACACACATATTATACACACTAAAAATGTACTGCAAGTGACGGACGACAGCAAGCTCTGAATCATGTAGAATTGGAGATAGTGTGGAATTAAGCAATGTTCAATAAACATGGAAACTGACATTTGTATATATTTACGAAAAAGATTTACCCAGATTCAGATAGTTATACAGAACCAAAAAGGTCCCACTCGTTTGATTAACTGAAATATCTCAGGACAGTTCCTTTAAATACACGCTACTCAAACAATATGAGATGATTATCTGAAAATTATGTCATACAAAACGGCCGTTTATTATAAGATGCACGTCAACGTTATCAATTACAAATTGGACCGCTTTTGTCGTTAAGATGTTCAAAACAGGAAATAGTCAAATTAACGTGATTAATCCAGAATTTGGAAAGACATGAAAATGAGATAACCTTTAAAGTGGTAATAATATCAAGTGCGTCAACAATAGCCGGAGGATTTCGGTATCAGCCAACTGTCTGCGATATCACCATTGGTGGAAGCGGACGACAAACAATTTTAGAAAACAAATAAGGGGTAAGTCCACCAATACCATCACCCCTGTTATCTACAAGTGCATTACAATAACAGATGATGTCAGTGGAGGAGGGATTATGCTTCTATGGTATCGTCATATAATAACTGTTTGGTTATTAAAAATTTTGAAGTGAAAAGTTTCACCGAACCAAAGTGAGAAATTAAAGCGAAACGAAATAGCATTTTAACAGAGCAATAAACGATAATTCTGTTATAGGGATTGTCGTCATGTTTTACTGGTTAACTATTTTGTTCACGGATTTCTCTACGTTACTGATGACGGTAATATTAATACTTCTCTTATCCACAATTCCCACGGAGCCTAATTATAAGGTTCCACAAAATGGAGAATCCACGTATGGGATTGGGGATTAGTGATTATTTTGTTCATACTATGTTAACATAATAAGTGATGAAATGGTGACCTTGTCTGCAGAAGAATGAAACAAGCAACATATATTTATTAAAGTAGAAGTTGATTAAGGACCAAGGTTTGGAATTTAAAGCATGAGATAATATTGATTAGGGTTAGGCCATTAGATGAATGCTAAAAGGTTCTTCTTTCTTTTGATCCGAGATTCTTTTTTAGACTAATGGAAAAATCCCAATGAATTATGGTTTATTGTATAAAAACATCAGTACAAATGACTGTTGATCAGTAAACTGTAAAAGACAATACATGTCAATAGCAGGATAATAAAATTAATCAAGCCAGACAAATAGAAAATGTCTTAATACATTTAGTGGATATGTCCCCATTGTAGAGTTTTCAAAGAGAAATTGATAAAATAACACCAAACCCTATTCATTCTGCATTAATACAACTGCTGTATGTAAACTGTTTATCGCGTGATGACTTGGAATACTTAAGTCAGCGTGGTGTGTTTGCTTATGTATTTGCATTAGTCTTTCAACACTTTCAGATCTAGACGAATAACTTCAAGCCACCCTATACATATTGTCTAAGAGTATATATACATATATGCATTTTGGTAAGGACTATCAGGCGACTTTAACAACCGACCTTTGGAAATAATTAAACACTGAAATTAGAGTCCCCAAACCCACACAGCGGGGTTCGGGACAAAGAGTAGGATCGGTTGTCATTTGTCAATTCAACTTCAAAGGTTTTCTCCGGGTTCACCGGTTTTTTTCCATTTATAAAGACCATCTCTCTCTTTCTCACCCACTCTCTCTCTCTCTCTCTCTGTATCTCTCTCATACACACACATACCCACACCCACCCACACAAACACAGATATTGTGGTTGATTTTTTTAGTTTTTTATTACGAAATAAGTATAATAGATAATTCACAAAATAATGTTTACAATATACATTACTTATCCTACTATATCCATGAAAAACATCAATCTTTGTTTCGTATGCGTCAACAACTAAAACGAAGAGATGAAATAATGGAGGAAATTCGTTATGTATTTTTAACGACCCAATCCGTGTACGATCTATTCAAAGTATATCCCATATACCGTAGCCACAACAAAAAGGGATTTGTTTTTATAAGTGACGCAGGCATAATTGTCAACTTTCTGATCCCAAACACATCGACTAGCTGATTCCAGCCCTTGCTCTAAACATTGGCCCAATATAACATTACAAACAATCTTATAGCGATCGAGTTTTAACAGTTTAATGCGGCTTTTTATCATTTCCGTGAGATTTTCTGCCAATATTCCGCCATTTTTTGCGTTGTACGTCACTTCATCTAAGTTGGTTTCTAATACTTCAGTAATGGCTTTACGCAGCCGGTCAGGAAAAAACCCTTTACCTTCGTCCGGTTTCATTTTGTATGTGTTCTCCAATTTTTGTTTAGGTTTCTGTGGTAAATCTACGGAAGCTTTCGTTAATCTCCGCATTGCGATTGCGTTAGTGATGCTTTGCGCGAGACCTTTGAATGTCGATCGTCGTCTCATCAAAGCGCTTAGATTCGAAGATGAACCACCACCGCCATCTTCTGATGGCTGCGTAGATATTCTTCTGGCAAATACATTAGATGCTATAGAAACTTTTCTTGGTGATTTTTGAGGAACTAAAGACTCTGTTGGGGTTGGCAGACTAGACACCGTGTCCTCTTCATTACCATTCGTCATCTTTGACTGAAATGAAATTTAAAAAATATAAAAGATTAGATAAAGAGTTGATGGTTCTCGCTATAATGAACGAAGACTCGATTATCAATGAACTGCTGCTGAATCGCAAATCGCATTCAAATCTGTTTAAAATCGCTACCATCAGATGCCATCGAGAGTTGATTATGGTCTTGTCAAAATAATATATTATTATAGTTTATATAAAATTTAAGGCCTAACGATTTATCTCTTACATAATGTATGTTTATTTAGTTCTTGCATAATGTACATGTATGTTTAATTTAAACAAATATTGTGAAGGCGGTAAGTCTGCCTATTGCAGGCCTTTCTTCAGGCCTGAAATGTTATCTAAGTCATTAATTTGGCATTAATTAACTTATCCAGACCATAATCAACTCCCGATGACATACATTTTGTTTTTTATCGTACCGAATTTAGTAATAATCATCGATGCTAGCCTAAAATTCTAAAGCTAATATCTCCGTTCAGAGTGGAGCCGTTTGACTCCCATAAGGCCCCTTTAAATTTTTATTTTAATTTGAGTGATGAAGATCGCACAGGTGTGCGTACGTGAGTAGGGTCGCCTGTGTAACCTAGTGGGGTTTTCCCGGATCTTCCGATTTACTTCCATTGCTAAGCTTCATATAAAATGTCGACGATTGAACTGTTTTGTTTATACCTTGGTTCTATCTGTGTGTCTAAAAGTGCAGACCTATATTCACTTAAAGGAACACGACAACAAATCGAATTAACTACAAGGAGTTTAGTTCTTTTAAATTATGAAAAAGAGCCCTCGCGTAGACCTACTTTTTAAGTGTAATCGCGGGGAGGCTGACGTCTCTAGTCGAAATAATTTGTCCGATTTTGTCGAAATCAATTGTGACGTTGTTTAAAGATAAATCAGAGTAGAGCGTCTGCCTTTTTAACGGTTGTCCGTAATGGTCTTAGTATTATCACGCTGCTCAGACATATAAATCTTATTTAGAATTACACAAACAAAACAGACGGGTTTGAAAGACATCTTCAGAAAGAATCTTGTTTGCTTTTCTCTTCAATATGGACATTAATACTACGATGTTCTTATTCTTGTTCTTATGTCGTTTATTTCTTGAGAATACATGATATATGTCAATTTGGGCCCTGGTCTATGATACTAGTAAGTAAATCTTCTATACATAAAATATTACGGTAGTCAAAGTGTCATACAGCTGAACCGCCCTTACAACATTCGTCACTACGTAAACGTAAATGAGGTGGTAGTTTGGAATGAGATCTCAGAATTTGAAGATGTTACCACCCTTGACCAACACATCCCACACATTATATTATATAAATATGAGGTTGTTAGAAAACAAACCTAATTTCATCTTAGCAAGCGCTTTCACCCACTACGGGGATCATCAGGCATGATTAAATCTGGGCAAATGTGTATACAATAAAATATTTTTTTTCCAGTCCAAATCTTGGTATTTTTGGTATATATACATGTATAAATTAGAAATGATGGACTGTTGATATATACGCAAGTCAGTATAAGTAATAACTTACCGTTTAGTCGATATATAAGTTCAAGGTTTGATAGATCGCCGGTCGTTCTACGGATATGTTCGACTTATTAAATGAGTTGAAGGTTAAACAGCTTTCAAATCTAAATTCGTCTCATAGCAACCTCTAATAAACAACTCGGATTATTTCAACAACATTAACATCTTAGACTGTCATTTAATCCCCTTTAATCCAGTAATGAATGGTAATCCACCAGAGAGAGTGGGATTTAGTAGCCGTTAAAGTCAGATTTAGAAACTAATCTGGGTGTTGATTAAACACGTGGGTATATAATAATAGGTAATAATAACTAATGGTTGTATATATTAATATCTCTTCGTGATTTCCACGTGATTCAAATCAGTAATGAATAATTATATATTAAGAATATTACATACCTGATTATCAGCCATTGTGTACAACAAGATCATCGTATTATTAATTAAAGCGTGAAATTTCGACTTCTTGAACTATAAACAAACATTTAATATGGTTTTAACAAAATCATTATCACGACCTTAGTAAGGATTGGATTTGATAACGGGAGATCACCCATAAACAAATGGCACGGCCACCCCCGTCCCATCTTTCAAACTTGAATATCAAAAAAGCAGATTTGATGGATTTATATCTGCAGAATGTCCCCAAAACACATTTTATTAAATCAGTTTTGTAAAACAAACTAAAGATATCATAAATGATGATGCTTGAGCAGTGGATTCAAATAGAAACTGCTATTTCTCATTGTTTTTTGATATTGGCGAATCTCGAAAAACGAGCTACTGGTTTTTCGTTATTCAAACTTGAATATCAAAAAAGCAGATTTGATGGATGTATATCTACATATTGTCTCCAAAACACATTTGAATAAATCAGTTATCTAAAATTAACTAAATATATCAGAAATGAGGATGCCTGAGCAGTGCATTCACATAAAACTGTTTCTTCTCGTTGTTTTTTGATATTGGCGAATCTCGAAAAACGAGCTACTCGTTTTTCGTTATTCAAACTTGAATATCAAAAAAGCAGATTTGATGGATTTATATCTGCTGAATGTTTCCAAAACACATTTTATTAATTCAGTTTTGTAAAACGAACTAATTATGTCATAAATCGGTGTCTGAGCAGTGGATTAACATAAAAATTGTTCATTCTCGTTGGTTTTTTTTATATTGGCGAATGTCGAAAAACAAGCTACTCGTTTTCGTTATTCAAACTTGAATATCAAAAAAGCAGATTTGATGGATGTATATCTACATATTGTCTCCAAAACACATTTGAATAAATCAGTTATCTAAAACGAACTAAAGATATCAGAAATGAGGATGCCTGAGCAGTGGATTCACATAACAACTGTTTCTTCTCGTTGTTTTTTGATATTGGCGAATCTCGAAAAACGAGCTACTCGTTTTTCGTTAATCAAACTCGAATATCAAAAAAACAAACTAAAGATATCATAAATGATGATGCCTGAGCAGTGGATTAAAAAAAAAGCTATTTCTTGTTGTTTTTTTGATATTGGCGAATCTCGAAAACAAGCTACTGGTTTTTCGTTATTCAAACTTGAATATCAAATAAGCAGATTTGATGGATGTATATCTACATAATGTCTCCAAAACACATTTGATTAAATCAGTTTTGTAAAAAATGAGGATGCCTGAGAAAGAACAGTTTTTATGTTAATCCACTGCTCAGGCATCATCATTTATGATATCTTTAGTTCGTTTTACAAAACTGATTTAATAAAATGTGTTTTGGAGACATTATGTAGATATACATCCATTAAATCTCCTTTTTTGATATTCAAGTTTGAATAACGAAAAACGAGTAGCTTGTTTTTCGAGATTCGCCAATATCAAAAAACAACGAGAAATAGCAGTTTCTATTTGAATCAACTGCTCAGGCATCATCATTTATGATATCTATAGTTTGTTTTACAAAACTGATTTAATAAAATGTGTTTTGGGGACATTCTGCAGATATAAATCCATCAAATCTGCTTTTTTGATATTCAAGTTTGAATAACGAAAAACGAGTAGCTTGTTTTTCGACATTCGCCAATATCAAAAAACAACGAGAAGAAACAGTTTTATGTGAATCCACTGATCAGGCATCCTCATTTCTGATATATTTAGTTAATTTTAGATAACTGATTTATTCAAATGTGTTTTGGAGACAATATGTAGATATACATCCATCAAATCTGCTTTTTTGATATTCAAGTTTGAATAACGAAAAACGAGTAGCTTGTTTTTCGACATTCGCCAATATCAAAAAACAACGAGAAATAGCAGTTTTTATTTGAACCCACTGCTCAGGCACCATCATTTATGATATCTTTAGTTCGTTTTACAAAACTGATTTAATAAAATGTGTTTTGGAAACATTCAGCAGATATAAATCCATCAAATTAGCTTTTTTGATATTCAAGTTTGAATAACGAAAAACGAGTAGCTCGTTTTTCGAGATTCGCCAATATCAAAAAAAACAACGAGAATGAACAGTTTTTATGTTAATCCACTGCTCAGGCATCCTGATTTATGACATATTTAGTTCGTTTTACAAAACTGATTTAATAAAATGTGTTTTGGAGACATTATGTAGATATACATCCATCAAATCTGCTTTTTTGATATTCAAGTTTGAATAACGAAAAACCAGTAGCTCGTTTTTCGAGATTCGCCAATATCAAAAAAAACCCAACGAGAAATAGCTTTTTTTTTAATCCACTGCTTTTTTTTTTATCAAATCTGCTTTTTTGATATTCAAGTTTGAATAACGAAAAACGAGTAGCTTGTTTTTCGACATTCGCCAATATCAAAAAACAACGAGAATGAACAGTTTTTATGTTAATCCACTGCTCAGGCATCCTGATTTATGACATATTTAGTTCGATTTACAAAACTGATTTAATAAAATGTGTTTTGAAGACATCATGTAGATATACATCCAGCAAATCTGCTTTTTTGATATTCAAGTTTGAATAACGAAAAACGAGTAGCTTGTTTTTCGATATTCGCCAATATCAAAAAACAACGAGAAATAGCAGTTTTTATTTGAACCCACTGCTCAGGCACCATCATTTATGATATCTTTAGTTCGTTTTACAAAACTGATTTAATAAAATGTGTTTTGGAAACATTCAGCAGATATAAATCCATCAAATCTGCTTTTTTGATATTCAAGTTTGAATAACGAAAAACGAGTAGCTTGTTTTTCGACATTCGCCAATATCAAAAAACAACGAGAAATAGCAGTTTTTATTTGAACCCACTGCTCAGGCACCATCATTTATGATATCTTTAGTTCGTTTTACAAAACTGATTTAATAAAATGTGTTTTGGAAACATTCAGCAGATATAAATCCATCAAATCTGCTTTTTTGATATTCAAGTTTGAATAACGAAAAACGAGTAGCTCGTTTTTTCGAGATTCGTCAATATCAAAAAACAATGAGAAATAGCAGGGTTTTTTTTTAATCCACTGCTCAGGCATCATCATTTATGATATCTTTAGTTTGTTTTACAAAACTGATTTAATAAAATGTGTTTTGGGGACATTCTGCAGATATAAATCCATCAAATCTGCTTTTTTGATATTCAAGTTTGAATAACGAAAAACGAGTAGCTCGTTTTTCGAGATTCGCCAATATCAAAAAACAACGAGAAGAAACAGTTTTTATGTGAATCCACTGCTCAGGCATCCTCATTTCTGATATATTTAGTTAATCTTAGATAACTGATTTATTCAAATGTGTTTTGGAGATAATATGTAGATATACATCCATCAAATCTGCTTTTTTGATATTCAAGTTTGAATAACGAAAAACGAGTAGCTTGTTTTTCGACATTCGCCAATATCAAAAAACATCGAGAAATAGCAGTTTTTATTTGAACCCACTGCTCAGGCATCATCATTTATGATATCTTTAGTTCGTTTTACAAAACTGATTTAACAAAATGTGTTTTGGAAACATTCTGCAGATATAAATCCATCAAATTAGCTTTTTTGATATTCAAGTTTGAATAACGAAAAACGAGTAGCTCGTTTTTCGAGATTCGCCAATATCAAAAAAAACAACGAGAATGAACAGTTTTTATGTTAATCCACTGCTCAGGCATCCTGATTTATGACATATTTAGTTCGTTTTACAAAACTGATTTAATAAAATGTGTTTTGGAGACATTATGTAGATATACATCCATCAAATCTGCTTTTTTGATATTCAAGTTTGAATAACGAAAAACCAGTAGCTCGTTTTTCGAGATTCGCCAATATCAAAAAAAAACCAACGAGAAATAGCTTTTTTTTTAATCCACTGCTTTTTTTTTATCAAATCTGCTTTTTTGATATTCAAGTTTGAATAACGAAAAACGAGTAGCTTGTTTTTCGACATTCGCCAATATCAAAAAACAACGAGAAGAAACAGTTTTATGTGAATCCACTGCTCAGGCATCCTCATTTCTGATATATTTAGTTAATTTTAGATAACTGATTTATTCAAATGTGTTTTGGAGACAATATGTAGATATACATCCATCAAATCTGCTTTTTTGATATTCAAGTTTGAATAACGAAAAACGAGTAGCTTGTTTTTCGACATTCGCCAATATCAAAAAACAACGAGAAATAGCAGTTTTTATTTGAACCCACTGCTCAGGCATCATCATTTATGATATCTTTAGTTCGTTTTACAAAACTGATTTAATAAAATGTGTTTTGGGGACATTCTGCAGATATAAATCCTTCAAATCTGGTTTTTTTGATATTCAAGTTTGAATAACGAAAAACGAGTAGCTCGTTTTTCGAGAATCGCCAATATCAAAAAAACAACGAGAATGAACAGTTTTTATGTTAATCCACTGCTCAGGCATCCTGATTTATGACATATTTAGTTCGTTTTACAAAACTGATTTAATAAAATGTGTTTTGGAGACATCATGTAGATATACATCCATCAAATCTGCTTTTTTGATATTCAAGTTTGAATAACGAAAAACGAGTAGCTTGTTTTTCGACATTCGCCAATATCAAAAAACAACGAGAAATAGCAGTTTTTATTTGAACCCACTGCTCAGGCACCATCATTTATGATATCTTTAGTTCGTTTTACAAAACTGATTTAATAAAATGTGTTTTGGAAACATTCAGCAGATATAAATCCATCAAATCTGCTTTTTTGATATTCAAGTTTGAATAACGAAAAACGAGTAGCTTGTTTTTCGACATTCGCCAATATCAAAAAACAATGAGAAATAGCAGGGTTTTTTTTGAATCCACTGCTCAGGCATCATCATTTATGATATCTTTAGTTTGTTTTACAAAACTGATTTAATAAAATGTGTTTTGGGGACATTCTGCAGATATAAATCCATCAAATCTGCTTTTTTGATATTCAAGTTTGAATAACGAAAAACGAGTAGCTCGTTTTTCGAGATTCGCCAATATCAAAAAACAACGAGAAGAAACAGTTTTTATGTGAATCCACTGCTCAGGCATCCTCATTTCTGATATATTTAGTTAATCTTAGATAACTGATTTATTCAAATGTGTTTTGGAGATAATATGTAGATATACATCCATCAAATCTGCTTTTTTGATATTCAAGTTTGAATAACGAAAAACGAGTAGCTTGTTTTTCGACATTCGCCAATATCAAAAAACATCGAGAAATAGCAGTTTTTATTTGAACCCACTGCTCAGGCATCATCATTTATGATATCTTTAGTTCGTTTTACAAAACTGATTTAATAAAATGTCTTTTGGGGACATTCTGCAGATATAAATCCATCAAATCTGCTTTTTTGATATTCAAGTTTGAATAACGAAAAACGAGTAGCTCGTTTTTCGAGATTCGCCAATATCAAAAAACAACGAGAAGAAACAGTTTTATGTGAATCCACTGCTCAGGCATCCTCATTTCTGATATATTTAGTTAATTTTTAGATAACTGATTTATTCAAATGTGTTTTGGAGACAATATGTAGATATACATCCATCAAATCTGCTTTTTTGATATTCAACTTTGAATAACGAAAAACGAGTAGCTTGTTTTTAGACATTCGCCAATATCAAAAAAAAAACAACGAGAAATAGCTTTTTTTTTAATCCACTGCTCAGGCATCATCATTTATGATATCTTTAGTTTGTTTTACAAAACTGATTTAAAAACATGCGTTTTGGGGACATTCTGCAGATATAAATCCACCAAATCTGCTTTTTTGATATTCAAGTTTGAATAACGAAAAACGAGTAGCTTGTTTTTCGAGATTCGCCAATATCAAAAAACAACGAGAAGAAACAGTTTTATGAGAATCCCCTGCTCAGGCATCCTCATTTCTGATATATTTAGTTAATTTTAGATAACTGATTTATTCAAATGTGTTTTGGAGACAATATGTAGATATACATCCATCAAATCTGCTTTTTTGATATTCAAGTTTGAAAAACGATAAACGAGTAGCTTGTTTTTCGAGATTCGCCAATATCAAAAACAACGAGAAAGAACAGTTTTTATGTGAATCCACTGCTGAGGCATCCTGATTTATGATATCTTTAGTTCATTTTAGATAACTGATTTAATCAAATGTGTTTTTGAGACATTATGTAGATATACATCCATCAAATCTGCTTTTTTGATATTCAAGTTTGAATGACGAAAAACGAGTAGCTTGTTTTTCGAGATTCGCCAATATCAAAAACTACGAGAAGTAACAGTTTTTATGTTAATCCACTGCTCAGGCATCATCATTTATGACATTTTACAAAACTGATTGCATGAAATGTGTTTTGGAGACATTTTGCAGATATACATCCATCAAATCTACTTTTTTGATATTCAAGTTTGAATAACGAAAAACGAGTAGCTTGTATTTCGAGATTCGCCAATATCAAAAACAACGAGAAAGAACAGTTTTTATGTGAATCCACTGCTGAGGCATCCTCATTTATGATATCTTTAGTTCATTTTAGATAACTGATTTAATCAAATGTGTTTTGGAGACATTATGTAGATATACATCCATCAAATCTTTTTTTTTGATATTCAAGTTTGAATAACGAAAAACGAGCTAGTTGTTTTTCGTTATTCGCCAATATCGAAAAACGAGTAGCTCGTTTTTCGATATTCACCAATGTCGAATAACGAAAAACGAAAATCGAGCTAACTTCACACTGCCGGAAACTTTTACCTTTAATACAGGCTTATCCGTATATACAGAAGTCTGATATTATAGTTTGTAAATCTCTTGTGGATTAGTGTTTCGTATTCTCACAGCTTTTCCTATTATTTTACTGCATATACAATCGTATAAATTACTGATAGTAAATCATTTTTTCAACGATTTTTAAAAAAAAACCTCCTCAAAAATTACTATTTTAACTGATAATATTTATTTTAAAAAATACAACCATTATACCTTGTTTCGATCGAAATCCTTCAAGCGAAATTTCACACCCAGTGCCTATTCTACATGTATAAGATTATTCAAATAGTCCTCAATTGTTCACTTGGCAGCCTAAATACAACTCGAAAAGTGTTCGAATAAATGTCAAAATACAATCTACACAAATTCATTACAGATTAGATTCTTGCATCTTGAAAAATTATTCGAATAAAGTTTAAAATACAACCTACACAAATTCATAATAGTTTAGACTGCTGTATCTTGTAAATGTATACAATGACCATTTATTATAGAGTTAAATTAAGAGAAAACAAGTAGTATATTTGTAGAGGGTGAACAGATCAGCCAAATAAATATTAATCAGTAATATTAGTCTATAAAGTGTTAAGGTGAGTGACGGATACATTAACGTGTTTCATCAGTTAATTAACGAATAAACTAATATAATTGAGTACATTACTAATGTCAATACATGGCTCTATGTTGTAGACAATGGTAGTAATAATACTTTTAGCAATCCTATTGTTGTAACTGTGCATGTTGATGGACAAATAATCGGTGGTTAACGAGATATAGACAAGGCTTTACTTAAAGCTTAAAATTCACAATTTTATATTACACAAAATAATGATTATGAATATATCAGATGGGGAACCTTTCACGGTTTATTTACTTTGTTGCTGTGACCTATGCGTTTAGCTTTTAAAATGGTATGCTTGGATTCGCATCCAAAATGCCAAAAGTTCGAAGGTGAACCGAGAAGAACCTTCGGATGTTTTCCAGACGTATCTCAATACGTTCGGTTTTGACAGGAAAACAAAAGTGCATGTGCGCGTGAATGGCCTCTGGTAGTTGTAATTCTGGAAATTCATATTGTACACGTCGTCAAATCAGTATATTCTATAAAGATCCGTATGGTATTGTGTCGATATGATACTCTTTCTCGATATCGTTAGTGTGAACTGCAAGGGAAGACAACTCTGTTTGTGAGATAGTATTAGAATCTGTTCCGTCTTAATTAGCCCAGTTAAGCAGCAGAACAGTAGGGCTTTAAACCCCATTCCATTTCATTTTGGATCCCTGTTTGATAATCGACGCAACAATGTGCTGTAATGTTGCAATTTAAAAACACTAATAACTTTTAGATTCTGCCATTGCTCTTTTGACACGCGTCACAACATACTATTAAATTTATCTCCTGAACATGAAGGTGATAAAAATTTCATTGAATTAACCATTGACTTTTTACGTCTGAAATAGCCTTAATAAACGTCCGCTTCCACCGAAGTGATATCGCAGATAATCTTTCAACGTAACCTCTTTTCGCTATTATAAGGATACGGAATATCCTAATCGAGAGCAGGGTATGACAAACCGCTACTCATCTGTTATTGGACCAGTTCGACGCTTTCAGATGTAAGTCTGCGGTACTATCAATTTGCAGGTATGTAAACTTTGCCATAAACCCCGTTTACATTACAAATTTTAAGCGTACCAGGAACGGTACCAGGGACGTATCTTTTCGGGGTTTTTTTTGTATTGAAAACGGGACAAACGTAAGCGCGCCGTACTTGGTGCGGTGCCAATCTGGCCCACTGAAGTGATGTGGTCTGAGCAGGAACTGCTCTCTTTAAATTTTCGTAGTGTAAACGCTAACTGCTCTGTAATCAGTTCCGAGTAATACTAGCTATTTATAAACGACATGATTATTCGTATTCGTCTCCTCCGGTAGCGTGACATCATTGAATAACTCGAAGAGACTGCTAATAGTAAGTGCAGGGGGACTGCGCCACATACGATTTACATAAAAGACAAACATAACGACAAGACATACTCCGAAACAACAAACAAACAAATTAACAATTCAAAAAAGAGTGAATGGATCCGGGGGCTAGCCGTAAGCGTCCACTGCGCTGTAAAGTCCCGGGTCTAAAGCAACACAGACTTCACTCAAAATTGAAAATGATCAGAAAAACATTATAATGTGATGTCAGCATGAGTCATGGTCTGCCATATGCTACAAGAAATACGAATGCAAGCACACTGTAGTAAAAATTCCAACTATACAAGTAACCACATCGGTGAAATGTATAAAAAAAAAAGTAGTCTAAAAACATTAAATATATGTATAGTATATGTGTTGAGGGAACATGTTCCACCGGTCACAAGAAAAAACGCACAAACGAAAACGCACAAACAAAACCGAAACTCATTCAAAATAGGCTCCAAGTTTGTTAGAAGTTGAGCATTCTTTCTTGATTCCTTTCGTACTCTCAATAACAGAAAGAAAATAAAAAAGAAAGGGCAAAACGTACTAAAATCAATTGTTTTCATCCGGTCAACTTTTCTGTTCCACTGTCTGCTCGTTTGGCACGGTTCCAAAACCGGTAATATAAACGGGTCAATTTCTTGCCCAGTACGGCATCGCGGCCAAGTGTAAACTGTAAACGTGACTATAAAAACAAACCGACTTACACTGGCCAATCGGTTATACTATCCGGATTTAAGCGTGTTTGATGACCATATAATAATACAACCTACACGCAGCGTTAAAATATAGTTTTACACTATGAAAATACTTACAATCTGTTTATAGACCGGGAGCCCAGAGGGTCGAACCTAGACGAACGAGGTACCAATATCTAACCATAAAGTCATCTATATACTAACCTGGGATATACAGAAATGGGCGTCTGCCGGGGTCCAGTTCATGGGTGTGGCCTTGGCGTCCCCTAGAATGACCCCCAAAATGGGTTAAACTCATACATTCGAGGTACCGTTCGAAACCAATTTTAAATAAAAGAGTACATCTCACGGAGTACTAAATTGCTCATAACAGACGATTTGGACCCTGGGATGGCCCAAACTAACACCCTAAGTATGGACCCAGGGGCTTTAAAAAAGGGCTGTATTCATACATTCGAGGTACCAGTTGAAAATAATTTTAAATGAAAGTGTATATCCCATAGAGTACGAAATTGTCCATAACAGACGATTGGGCCCCTGGGATGGCCCAGACTGACACCCCAAAGCCGAGGTTGGGTGGGGTGGGGGAAAATGAGTTATACTCATACATTCGAGGTACCGGTCAAAACCAATTTTAAATGAAAGAGTACATCTTACTGAGTACGAAAATGCCCATAACAGACGATTAGGCCCCTGGGATGGCCCAGACTGACACCCCAAAGCCGAGGTTGGGAAGGATGGGGGGAAATGAGTTATACTCATACATTGGAGGTACCGGTCAAAACCAATTTTAAATAAAAGTGTACATCTCACTGAGTACGAAAATGCCCATAACAGACGATTTCGGCCCTGGGTCGGCTCAGACTGACACCCTAAATATGAACCTCTGGACTTAAAAAGGGTTATATTCATACATTCGAGGTACCGATCAAAACTAATTTGAAATGAAAGAGTACATCTCACTGAGTACGAAATTGTCCATAACAGACGATTTCAACCCTGGGGCGGCCCAAACTGACACCCTAAGTATGAAACCCGGGGCTTAAAAAAGGGTTATATTCATACATCATTAATTCTAAATAAAAGAGTATATCCCGCTGAGTACGAAATTGTCCAAAACAGACGATTATGCCTTGGAATAGCTCAACTGATACATCGAAGCCGAGGGGGGCAAACATGGGTTAAACTCATATATTCTAGGTACAGGTCAAAACAAATTTTAAATGAAAGACTACACCCCACGGAGTGAGAAATTGCCCATAGCAGACGGTTTTATCCATGGGACGGCGCAAACTGACACCCTAATATGCCCCCTCCTCTCCCTAGGTTTGAAAAAGGTTAAACTGGCAAGTTTTGAAACATTTTTTTCCCGTCATTCGCCTTGAATGTGAATGTAGGTGCAGTGTATATCGTATTTGGCTAGAGTAACCATTGTAAGACTATTGGTATAATTTTTGCTCTTTCAATTATTAATAGCATTATATTGTATCTTTGACTAATTATTGGATTCACACATTCTATCGAAATCATGTCTCATGCACTCAAATAATGAGTGACGGATTTACATATACAGTATACAGGCCGACATGGTCTTCAATTTGGAGGATGATGCCCACATATAAGAGTTGGATAGAGAACAAGCTAAAAAGAATGTGGGCATCATTCCCTTAATTGAAGACCATGTCAGCCTGTATACTGTATCTGTGTTGGAGTTAGTCCTTTCAATTGCAGGTACTTGATGACTGCCCTATAGACAGTTTTGTTCTTTTTTGGTGATTGTAATGAGTGGGTTCACAAGACACTACAGTTGCAGTTCTTATGTCTATGATGATTGTACATGTTGGTGGCAACATGATGCAGACACTGTTTTTATGAACCGAGATCGCAAATGGTATTGTGAGGCCTTTTGCATACCGAAATTTCATTGGCCAATCACGCTATTTTACCGACATTTCGCCTAATAAGTAATAGTTTGAATGCAGCAATTGCGGGTGTGGCACAAGGCAGGGTAAGCTTACTCTTCCGGACACCTATTGCCACTGTTTGTCGTGTATTTTGTACACGAGGGGCAGTCCATTTGCTGATTACACTATTTTGCCTATGACGTTTTTAATGACTTGAATTATGTCTTTTTGTTTGGATTGTTCGTACTTGGTTTTCATTTTAGCCTACTTCGGAAATACTTCCACAAATGGAGATGGTGTAGCACCATGGGTCATTGGTCAGACGTGGAAAGCCGGTCATCAAGCCCGATCGCCGCATCCTACGTATGGCCCATGCACTCTCTTCTTACTACATATTTTAACTATTTTAACAGCCTTTCGATCGCCTAGCTCTCTTTCCATGCTGTGTATTTTCTTCTTACTACTATCTCAGTGGTTAGGACGGTTATCTTCTCATTAGTTAAGACATTTGTCTTACCAGGAATAACAAAGCATCAGTTCGTTTTTACATTTTATATATCAAGCACTGGTTACATATTAAAATACAAGCATAGATTACAATAAAGTCATTCTTTCAATTCCATTCCAGCGAGTCTGCTTATAGACATTGCTACATCTTCTTCCTTCGGAATCCAGCGGCTGTCTGACTTATACCCAGAGATATGATAGCTTTGTAGCTTTGGGGTTGGACCTTCAATTATCTAATTGGTCAAATATGACCTTTAATGGTTGGTTAATTATCTTAATGGGGTCGAAAACCACCCTTATATAGGCAGTGGAAACTTTAACAAAAAGAAGTGTCACGCGTGTTATTTTGTTATTAACCCAGAATTAAATGTTTACCAAATTATAACTCTTTTTATATGAAATCCGTCACTAATTTTTTGAGTGCATGAGATCTGACTTCGATAGAATGTGTGAATCCAATAATTAGTCAAAGATACGATATAATGCTATTAATAATTTAAAGAGCAAAAATTATACCAATAGTCTTACAATGGTTAATCAAGCCAAATACGATATATACTGCACCTACATTCATATTCAAGGCGGGAAATTGTTTCAAAACTTGCCTTTTGAACCTTTTTGAAAACCTAATGAGAGGGACCAGAATCATCTGTTACGGACCATTTCGTACTAAGTGGGGTGTACTCTTTCATTTAAAATTAATATCAACTGGTACCTCGGAAGTATGAATATAACCTTTTTTCAATCCTATGGGCAATTTCTCACTCAGTGAGGCGTAGTCTTTCATTTAAAATTTGTTTTGACCGTTACCTAGAATATATGTGTTAAACCCATGTTTGGCCCCTTGGCTTTGGGGTGTCAGTTTGAGCCATCCCAGGGACCTAATCGTTTGTTTTGGACAATTTCGTACTCAGCGGGATATACTCTTTCATCTAAAATTAATTTCAACTGGTACCTCGAATGTATGAATATAACTCTTTTTTAAGCCCCGGGGTTCATATTTAGGGTGTCAGTCTGAGCTGACCCAGGGTTGAAATCGTCTGTTATGGGCATTTTCGTACTCAGTGAGATGTACTCTTTCATTTAAAATTGGTTTTGACCGGTACCTCGAATGTATGAGTATAACCCATTTCCCCCCACCCCACCCAACCTCGGCTTTGGGGTGTCAGTCTGGGCCATCCCAGGGGCCTTATCGTCTGTTATGGACAGTTTCGTACTCAATGGGATATACACTTTCATTTAAAATTATTTTCACCTGGTACCTCGAATGTATGAATACAGCCCTTTTTTATGGCCCCTGGGTCCATACTTAGGGTGTCAGTTTGGGCAATCCCAGGGCCAAAATCGTTAGTTATGAGCAATTTAGTACTCCGTGAGATGTACTCTTTCATTTAAAATTGGTTTCGATCAGTACCTCGTATGTACGAGTTAAACCCATTTTGGGGGTCATTCTAGGGGACGCCAAGGCCACACCCATGAACTGGACCCCGGCAGACGCCCATTTCTGTATATCCCAGGTTAGTATGTAGATGCCTATATGGTCAGATATTGGTACCTCGTTTGTCTAGGTTCGACCCTCTGGGCTCCTGGTCTATTACCATATAATGAATAACAATACACTTTACAGATCTGATAAATAATGGAAATTAGATATTCGTGACAATTAATATACCAAACTTTACAAAATATGATTCTTCATATCATAGTTAATAATTTAAATGAATACTAATTACTATAACATGACAACTATTAGGAATGATTATATAATATGTATACGCTTAATTATCGTTGCACCGTTAATGCGTGAAATGGAATAAAACATTGTATCCCTAAATTTCACGGTCATTCCACCGTTTATTCCGTAAAGTAACAGAATTGAGTCCTATAGGGGAAATAAAACATTTTATTCATATTTAACCTAATTTCTTCCAAAAAAGCTATCGATTAACAGATTTTTTTTTTTGTTAAACTACGGAATTCGGCCACATAAAAAAATGTATATATTTATTTTACAGTGTAGCTGTTGACTGGAAATTAGATGACTCTCTACAACAACAAATGCCTGGTAATTACATAGCTCTGTTAACGGTACCCCACCTCTAGTCATGTATGTCAGGGTGTTTTTGTGATACACTACTGAAACTGTCAATTAGACTTTCATTAGATTCCAGAGAGGTTCCATCTAGAAGGGAAAAGATGAAATAGTTTTTATCAGCAGACTAGCCCAGCGAGGCTGACTAGTGGGAGAATAACTGTAGTTAATATTGTAACATATGTTTATTATATACATGTATTCGAGTATGCTATATAAAATGTGAACAGAGAGAGAGAGAGAGAGAGGAGAGAGAGAGAGAGAGCAGTTAGAAGCAAAAACACAACGTGAAGTAGAAGCAGAGACAGCTGGAGATAAATTCTAGACGACCACAAGGCTACAGAAATATGAAGTAAGAAAAGGTGCATGGGTCGTATGTAGGATGTGGCGACCGGTTTAAGTACATATCCGCTCTCCACATCTGACAGAAAGGCCCATAGTGCTATACTTGTCAGTTGGTTGCGCCAAATATAAACCCCTGAATAATATGCGTTTGTTAAGAAGTCGACCAATTGGAACATCAATATGAATAAACATTTTTATTTTATGATCAGTAGTGGAATACCGCGTTTTATCAGTGAAATAAAAGTGTTATTCCACTGGCTAGCAGTAGTCCATTTTTTTGTACCTAAAATGTGACTCAACACGACAAAATCAGTCGCATGACGCACGGCTCTACTTCTATATACACGACAAAATACACTATATGGGTCAAAACTACCCCAAAATTTTTTTTTCGCACAAAACGCTTCAGAAAAGCATCTTTTTTTTTTATTAAATCAATCGTTTTTGTGAAAATCTAAAAAAAAAATGCATAAAAAAGGTATTTTGTGAAGGCTGTGAACCCCCCCCCCCCCCCCCGTAAAAATCGCGTAATTATATTGCTAGTTACCTAATATGAGTTTTCTTTGTGCGGCTCGTATTTTCCTCGCTTGCCGAGTTACGTCAGTCAAGGTTTCGTTCGTTTTTCACTTTTGAATATGATTAAAATTAGTTTTTTAGAAAAATGTTGCCATGGTAACCAGCCAAAATCAGTATTTTATAGTTCTTAGATATCAAACACAAATCTAAGCTAATCTGTCGGACCCAAGAAATATTATCACAGAAAAAACAAAACAAATTAAGATGTGCAAAATGATTAAAATTACTATTTTAGAAAAAATGTTGCCATGGTAACCAGCCAAAATCAGTATTTTATAGTTCTTAGCTATCAAACTCAAATCTAAGCTAATCTGTCTGACCCAAGAAATATTATCACATAAAAAACAAAACAAATTAAGATGAGCAAAATGATTAAAATTACTTTTTTAGAAAAATGTTGCCATGGTAACCAGCCAAAATCAATATTTTATAGTTCTTAGATATCAAACACAAATCTAAGCTAATCTGTCTGACCTAAGAAATATCATCACATAAAAAAAACAACAAATTAAGATGTGCAAAATGATCTTTTGTTGCAAAAATCATATTTAAAATGTGAAACCAGGCATTTGTTATAGCCATGGCCACAACACAGCCAATTCGAAGAAATATGGATTCAAGGTAAATTTCAGAAAAATAAAGAAAAAAAAGGTTACTAAAGGAATATGTTGATAAAATTTTGTACAAATGTTGATACACCACACATTATTATATTCACAAACTTTCATTTTGATTTATGCAATAGTTCTATATGTTGGCAGTTTTAAAATGCAAATTTCTCATTATTTTGTATTTGGATGAACCGCAGCTATTGAAACTTCAGATGGCTACAACTCAGCCAATGTTTTGGTGATTTGCATATATTATATATCAACAGAAAGCAGTTCCAGTTCCCTTTAAGATAAGCATCAAATCACAGTTTTTTAAAATTATGACATGTGACCGGTTTTGCCGTGGGGGGTCACAAATGATTATAAGATATACGTTTTCTTGCTTCTCGATGAAATAAAGTATGTTACTCACTCTTAATCGACAAATATCCTCTATGTATTTGTATCTTACAGTTAAACGCAACAGAAAACTAAGATCCACATTAAAAAACCTTCCCTACAAATGGAATAGATAGAAAACTTTATGATAAACCAAACATATCCCATCTAACGTCACCTTATGTTAGAGTACAGGTTAAAATTCACAAAGACCCAATCAAAATTAGACCGACTGTTAACAGGCTCTCGTGAATCAGTATACTACAACACGGCACAGTGTGTTTCTAAACTCGTACCTCCTATTACCTGGAGGTCGATTGTCTTCGATCCCTGCATTGACCAAGACAGTTCATTCAGATTTCCGGTGTGGTTTCCCCTTGTCAGTGACGAGTAGGCTAGTGCCGCTGTCTGGGCAAAATTTCCCCCATCGCACACTGTATGACGCATGCCCGTCTTCATTAGCCCAGTCTTCATTAGCCCGGGGCAGAACAGTTGGAGGTTAAACCTCATTTCATTTCATTTTATTTTCTATTGCAACTAGTGGTAATTCCTATATTCAAAATTCAGCAGAAAGCAAAACATTATTTATTGCACCAGCCAGCCACTAAATTAGAAGAATTTTAAAAGAACAAATCGGAGCAAATGAGGTGTTTAGTAGCGAAACTACACAGTCAAGAGAAGATCCAAAGGGTGTAATATGCACAATTGAATGTGATGAAGCTTATACTAGAGAAGCATCCCAGTCGATTTCAGTTAGAAGAGCATCATCCTGCAGTTAGAAATTAGGTGTAAATTGTGCCATTTGACCAACTTTTTTTGAGACCTCATCATTTTTTTCCGGCATAGTAATTTGTTTGTATAGTTGGATACTTGAGACTCTAGAGCAGTTTCTGTGGCAAGTGGCACAAATTACCCCCCACCCTTTCCCAAAACACTTATATCAGACAATTGCATTCCAAGTTGTCGTAAGTCTCATATACACAGTGCTATATACGATTATAGACAACTTACTTAGTCAAAAATTTAACGTGATTAAAATGGCGAACAAGTTATGTTAGAAGTGGATTTAGGGAATTATAAAACGGAATAGTTATCCGACTTTAATCAGATAGCTATTCAACGACAGTCGTTACACGTGTCCCAATTTCGTTTTTACTTTTCTTTACTACACTTGGATCAGGAAAACTTGTTATTTAACTCGTATTCTGCTTGAAATGAGGGCTCAGCCAATCAAATGATCTGTCGAATCGAGCGTTTGACCTTTTTTGCGCGGAACTGTGGGTAGACATTACCAGCGATATAAATTTAAAACACTGCAAAATTAGATTTTAAACAAAAACATGGCGGTCGCTAATTGGTTAATCGAATGACTGACGTTATCGGGTCAAATGTCGCGTGAACTCACACTATAACTTATTCAATCTGAACGTCAGACCCACCCTACCTGCAGGGAAATGACTCTGACACAGTGAATAGCCATGATATCCACATGACGTTATCTAAACGTCACAGATCGCGGGGTCAATGCACAGAATTCGGCTTGTAAACAAACAAACGAAAGTAAAATGACTTCGACGAACAGAAAACCTGAGTCGTATCAGGGTTGTCTGTGTAATAACACGGACACAACTCGAGATTGAATAATAAAGCCCCGGAAGAAAATGGGATTTTAACAGATTTAGCAAGTTTTAACGGACATTTCACACGCGCGGGGGGGGGGGGGTATTGGCACAATTTTGTGCCTCGGTTGGGTCTATTTCACATGTACACAATCAATTCTGCTAATGTTTTTAGCGTGGGGATGACTAACAGTTAATTTGTTTCAGTTCTAAACAAAATTTTAAACTTTAACACAATTTTAAAAAATAGCCAAATTCTGGCTGGGATTACTGAACAAAATGGCCATTCACTGTATACGTGCGAAAAAAAAAAGCCAGCTACCATTTAATTTTCGTCACGTTAGATCTACATGTAGTGTAGGCCATCGAAAGTATAAAAAACGAAATATAGATCTATAAAGTAATAAGATTGCACGCGCCCGTAGTACGTTTAAGGTAAATGTATCTTTCCATGCCGGTATTTATAACTTATGGAGGGAGCCACACTTGCTCAGTAGGGGCGGGTGGGGGGTCTCTAGCAATTGGTAGCCCGGATTTGTAGTTTGGATAGGACGATAATCCACAATTCCGTGTACACATTAGCGTGTCAGTAAGAAGACACAGAAGAAAAACACATTAGGCCATTCACATTAACACATAATTCCTTCCTGTCATTTTTGCACGGCGCTAATTCCACCAACGGTGTTCAGAAGCATTTCGGTATCTTTTGACCGAAATTCTTGTCTTATTTCATGAACTTCTATTGGTTGAGAGTTAAGCATATCTACATGTACATGTATATACATAGTAATAGGTGAATGTTTCAGACAAAATTGACACAAATTCTACACAGCGGGTTGTAAATAACAGCTTAACGTTATAAATATTCTTTAAATAAACTCTTAACACGATACTGTGGTAGACTGAAACGTCAAACCAACATAACAACACAGCATTATAACAAATCTATACATCTTTTGAAAGACCCAACGGCTGGAAAATCATCTTTTCAACTAGCAAGAGGAGGGTTTTACTCGCTGGGTAGAAATTATTCTTTAAAATATTATTCTTGTTAGCATTAAATCACAGTTTTTAAAAATTATGACATGTGACCGGTTTTGCCGTGGGGGGTCACAAATGATTATAAAATATACGTTTTCTTGCTTCTCGATGAAATAAAATATGTTATTCACTCTTAATCGACAAATATCCTCTATGTATTTGTATCTTACAGTTAAACGCAACAGAAAACTAAGATCCACATTAAAAAACCTTCCCTACAAATGGAATAGATAGAAAACTTGATGATAAACCAAACATATCCCGTCTAACGTCACCTTATGTTAGAGTACAGGTTAAAATTCACAAAGACCCAATCAAAATTAGACCGACTGTTAACAGGCTCTCGTGAATCAGTATACTACAACACAGCACAGTGTGTTTCTAAACTCATACCTCCTATTACCTGTAGGTCGATTGTTTTCGATCCCTGCATTGACCGAGACAGTTCATTCAGATTTTCCGGCGTGGTTTCCCCTTGTCAGTGACGCAGGGCGGGGGGGGGGCTGACAAGGACAGCTGTCAAGTCGTTCGGATGGTGCCCAAACCCGAGTTCCAGCATACACATTAGCGTGCACGTAAAATACCCCTTGACAGTATAGAGTAGGCTAGTGCCGCTGTCTGGGCAAAATTTCCCCCATCGCACACTGTATGGCGCATGCCATTAGCCCAGTCTTCATTAGCCCGGGGCAGAACAGTTGGAGGTTAAACCTCATTTCATTTCATTTCATTTTCTATTGCAACTAGTGGTAATTCCTATATTAAAATTCAGCAGAAAGCAAAACATTATTTATTGCACCAGCCAGCCACTAAATTAGAAGAATTTTAAAAGAACAAATCGGAGCAAATGAGGTGTTCAGTAGCGAAACTACGCAGTCAAGGGTGTAATATGCACAATTGAATGTGATGAAGCTTAAACTAGAGAAACATCCCAGTCGATTTCAATTAGAAGAGCATCATCCTGCAGTTAGAAACTAGGTGTAAATTGGGCCATTTGACCAACTTTTTTTGAGACCTCATCATTTTTTTCCGGCCTAGTAATTTGTTTGTATAGTTGGATACTTGAGACTCTAGATAGATAGATAGATAGATTTATTGTATCATAGCATCCATTACGGACAGCATACACATTTTAAAACAAAAGTTGATCATACAATTATAACATAAATCGATTATACAATTATAACATAAGTGGATCATACAATTATTATAACATAACATCTGGGGTGATTCTTTATGGATGTACAATCTGATATAATAAGCCTATAAGCATCAACAAGTGGTCTGTATATCGATAATCAGCATAGAGATAAAACGAAAATTATCTAAACTACCCTGGAAAGTTAACAAACTATTTTTACCGTAAGTATTAGTATAATACATGTTATCATATTATAATGAACAGATGTGTTGGTTAACAGGTAACTCAGATGCTCTTTCTTGGAGACACTTATATACATATGAAGCAACCTGACTAGCAATTTCGTTTGGGGGATTTAAAACATTTATCATATTGCACGAGATGTGCGGATTGCTTTTGAAAATTGGCTTAAATTTTGAATTTCTAAGATTGTTATATTTATTACAGTCAAATATGAAATGGTATTCGTCTTCTATTTGATTATTATTACATTGTTTACATAAACGTGCATGTGACGGAATATTCTTATAACGACCACGCTCTATCTCGAGATGGTGTGTGCTGAGCCTAATCGAAGTCAAAGCAATTTTATGGGCTTTCAATTTGACTGAGTGCAGATAGAACGGTATCTCATAAAAATCTGGCTTAATTTTTCCATACGTCCGAAGTTTATGGGTCGATTGCGAATTCTCTTGTTGATCGGTGACTATTAGGAAAAGATCGACAAATTTGTTTTCGGTGGCGGATTTTATGTCACACTTTTTTAGGTCATTTTGTTCAAGTTCAAAATATCTGGTTAAAATCCCTATGCTTTGACAAAATGATTTTCTTGAACCAGCAGTTTTACAAGAAAGTTCATAATCCGCTACAAATGACGTGTCAAGGAGTTTGTTTTTATTATCCGATAAGAACCTTTTGAAGTAGAGAAGCATACGCTGATATATGTCCAGAGATAGTGGATGAATACCACATTCAGCTAGACATCCCATGTTACTGGCACGCTTAGGCATATTCAGAATGGATTTACAATCTAGAACAGTTTCTGTGGCAAGTGGCACAAATTACCCCCTTCCCTTTCCCAAAACACTTATATCAGACAATTGCATTCCAAGTTGTCGTAAGTCTCATATTCACAGTGCTATATACGATTATAGACAACTTACTTAGTCAAAAAGTTAACGTGATTAAAATGGCGAACAAGTTATGTTAGAAGTGGATTTAGGGAATTATAAAACGGAATAGTTATCCGACTTTAATCAGATAGCTATTCAACGACAGTCGTTACATGTGTCCCAATTTCGTTTTTACTTTTCTTTACTACACTTGGATCTGGAAGACTTGTTATTTAACTCGTATTCTGCTTGAAATGAGGGCTCAGCCAATCAAATGATCTGTCGAATCGAGCGTTTGATCTTTTTTGCGCGGAACTGTGGGTAGACATTACCAGCGATATAAATTTAAAACACTGCAAAAATTAGATTTTAAACAAAAACATGGCGGCCGCTAATTGGTTAATCGAATGACTGGCGTTATCGGGTCAAATGTCGCGTGAACTCACACTATAACTTGTTCAATCTGAACGTCAGATTCGCCCTACCTGCAGGGAAATGACTCTGACACAGTGAATAGCCATGATACCCACATGACGTTATCTAAACGTCACAGATCGCGAGGTCAATGCACAGAATTCGGCTTGTAAACAAACAAACGAAAGTAAAATGACTTCGACGGAAGAAAACCTGCGTCGTATCAGGGTTGTCTGTGCACAATCTGATTAAAACACAGATCCAATTTCGTTTGTTTTTTATAGTTCAAAATTTCGTTTTACTTTTTACTACACTCTAGGATCTGGGAGGATTGTTATTTAACTCGCGTTCAGCTTGAAATGAGGGGTCAGCCAATCAAATTGTCTGTCGAATCGGGAGTTTGAACTCTCTTGCACGGAACTGTGGGTAGACATGAACTCTGACAGAAATCAAAACAAAGCAAAAGTATAGCCACTTGCAACAACGATTCTGATTGGTTAATCGAATGACTGACCTTATAGGGTCAAATGTCGTTTGCTACGTCATAGAACGTGACCTCCCACTGTTAGTTGTTAGATCTACATGAGCGAGGCCATCGAAAGTATAAAAAAACGAAACGAAATATAGATCTGTATTTTAATTAGATTGGTCTGTGCAATAACACGGACACAACTGGAGATTGAATAATAAATCCCCGGAAGAAAATGGGATTTTAACAGAATTAGCAAGTTTTAACGGATATTTCACACGCGCGGGGGGGGGGGGGGTATTGGCACAATTTTGTGCTTCGGACGGGTCTATTACACATATACACAATCAATTCTGCTAATGTTTTTAGCGTGGGGATTGACTTATAGGGTCAAATGTCGTTTGCTACGTCATAGAACGTGACCTCCCACTGTTAGTTGTTAGATCTACATGAGCGAGGCCATCGAAAGTATAAAAAAACGAAACGAAATATAGATCTGTATTTTAATTAGATTGGTCTGTGCAATAACACGGACACAACTGGAGATTGAATAATAAATCCCCGGAAGAAAATGGGATTTTAACAGAATTAGCAAGTTTTAACGGATATTTCACACGCGCGGGGGGGGGGGGGTATTGGCACAATTTTGTGCTTCGGACGGGTCTATTACACATATACACAATCAATTCTGCTAATGTTTTTAGCGTGGGGATTGACTAACAGTTAATTTGTTTCAGTTCTAAACAAAATTTTAAACTTTAACACAATTTTAAAAAATAGCCAAATTCTGGCTGGGATTACTGAGCAAAATGGCCATTCACTGTATTCGTGCAAAAAAAACCCAGCTACCATTTAATTTTCGTCACGTTAGTTCTACATGTAGTGTAGGCCATCGAAAGTATAAAAAACGAAATATAGATCTATAAAGTAATAAGATTGCACGCGCCCGTAGTACGTTTAAGGTAAATGTATCTTTCCATGCCGGTATTTATAACTTATGGAGGGAGCCACACTTGCTCAGTAGGGGCGGGTGGGGGGTCTCTAGCAATTGGTAGCCCGGATTTGTAGTTTGGATAGGACGAAAATCCACAATTCCGTGTACACATTGGCGTGTCAGTAAGAAGACACATAAGAAAAACACATTAGCCCATTCACATTAACACATTCCTTCCTGTTCATTTTGCACGGCGCTAATTCCACCAACGGTGTTCAGAAGCATTTCGGTATCTTATGACCGAAATTCTTGTCTTATTTCATTAACTTCTATTGGTTGAGAGTTAAGCATATCTACATGTACATATATATACAGAGTAATAGGTGAATGTTTCAGACAAAATTGACACAAATTCTACACAGCGGGATGTAAATAACAGCTTAACGTTATAAATATTCTTTAAATAAACTTTTAACACGATACTGTGGTAGACTGAAACGTCAAACCAACATAACAACACAGCATTATAACAAATCTATACATCTTTTGAAAGACCCAACGGCTGGAAAGTCACCTTTTCAACTAGCAAGAGGAGGTTTTTACTCGCTAGGTAGAAATTATTCTTTAAAATGTTATTCTTGTTAGCTAGTATTGGACGAAATAAAAGAAAACCATGATATTTTACACCGCAATTTGCCCCAAATTGTCCTTTATTGAATCGTCATGACTGTGAGAACATCCCAATAACTGTGACAAAAACGGTCTGGAAAGTCTGCAAAGGGTGAGAGGGTCAACATTTGCAGCTACTGGCAGGGGCGGACTGGGTTCCTGAAGGGGCCCCTGTGCAGAGTAACTGAAGGGGCCCTACCCTTTAGAGTCAAACACCACGAACAACCGCGGAGGACGAATCCCGACGCTCCGAGCGCCGAAGGCGCGATTTTTTTGAGGAGGTTCTGGGGGAGGTTTTCCTCCTAGAATTTTTTTGAAATTCGCCAGCCGGAAACCCGTTTTCCAAGCATCTGGGGATCTATTTTGGAAAAAGTAAAACTCCATTTTGGCGAGGAATTTCTCTGGGGTAGTAGGCCTATCGTTTTCTAATATAAGGGGATCAATTTTGGAAAAAGTAAATCTGCCGAATTTCAAAAACAAATACTTAAAATATAAAATTACTTAATAAATTATTAAAATTACTTAAAAGTAATACTGTAGGCCAGTAATAATAAACAAGACATTGACAAATATATCAACTTATGATGAATTATGGATAAAAGACTAATTATATTAAACTGGTAAACGTACAAATAACCAAATTAGTAGTTTAAACTTACAAGTATTACATGACATAAGACTGGATACTACTGCAACTGAATTCCATGTCCGAAAAATACCGCCAGATACCAGAAGCGAGAAAAATGCTATTTCAGCTGAATGGTGCTGCGCCGAAAGTGCCCGAGGGCAAATATCACAAGGTGTTACCCATATGTCATCAATTGGGCCTCCAATTTTGACAAAATAAATTACTATTTTTACTGAATTTTGAAAATAGGGACCCAATGGTCACCGAATAGAGGCCCATTTACCAATGGCAAGTGGGCCCTACCCTTGACTATGGGCCCCCAATGTTGACAAAAATAAATCACTATTTTTACTGAATTTTGATGTATTTTTGAGTTTTTAAGCCAAAATTGGGCCCCTCTTGAAGCAAAAGGGGGCCCCTTGGCCACATGTAGAGTGGGGCCCAGCTTACGTCAAATATGGGGCCCAAGTGGAGGGAAATTGTAGGGACATAGCTAGCTGACATGGGGATGGGGGCCCCAAGTGGAGGCAACTGGGGCCCCAAAGCCTTGTCACAGAAATTATAGGGGTTGCAACCCCCCTTTGACACTCTTTTAAACCCTTTATGTTCACTTTTACATTAAAATATTTTTTTCATCTTGTTTTGTTTTTTTCGGAAGTAGGGGCCCGCCTGTGCAAGCACAGGCGCACAGGCGGACCAGTCCGCCCCTGGCTACTGGTACATCTAACAGTCATGGGAATTTGGCGAAAGCTTTAGGGTGAGACACATGTTCGTTCGGGCCTGGATAGTCTTCAAAAAGCAAAAGAATCAACTTTCTCAACTATCAACGATGACCATCAGATTAAAGATTATGAAGAAAAACCAGTTCGCCCAGACCTAAAATCTGCTGAAGCTAGAAGAAATTCTTTTAAAGTGGGATGATAGTGGGAAGCAATCTATTAATGCTATGGTGGACGCTGGTTTAACAGGTATGTTTATCTTTCACCTAGTTATAGTAGTGCATCTGTGGTTGGTGTACACTAATACGAGACTAAAGCTGCCGTTCAATCTCGAACCAGAAAAATTTTGGAGAAAGAAATTTCTCTGGTGACACTGGGTAGCCATTTTCCCGGAAGGGACGAATCACACGACTGTCACGTGACATGTATTTATTTTACGTTTCCAGATGACCGAATCACTTAAGAACATACACACGCGTAGAAAAATAGATCTTTACGAAAACTTGATTTTTTACATGTAGGATCCACTTTTGTTATGTCAGCGAGTTGACTTTGACTCAAGAATAATTTCACAACAAACAAAACGACGATCCGACATCTTGTTTTCGAGAAAAAGACCCCAAAAAGATTGGGAGGGGCTTACGTGTTATCTGAAGATAATGGACGGTCTTTGGCCCCAGAGGCCTTCGGACCCGCGGCTGACTCTGAGAACGAGATTGGCTGCCGTTTTCACCTGTCAGTAACGTATACTATTCAAAAAAAGTAGGGAAAATTTGATTTTGGGGGCATAATACTAAAATATGCAAATGACTACGAAAAAAATCAATATAGAACCTAACAGAAGAAATATTTCCAAACGCACCAATAGCTACCACATGGAATGCAGGTGATGCTTGGGATCATCAGGGGGGTCCAATACAAGATTTGCACACGACTCTGACTTTGAATGTTACAGTCATTGTGGCATTGAATTACAGGGTGGAAACATCAGTTTAATTGTTTTAGTGACCAGAAAACAAATTTTGATATGCGTCGGCTTACCCAAAATGAAAGGTTACGTGCCCTTGGCATTCTATAGATCGGCACAACACAGGTGGTTGTGGCGCGGACGATGAATGTTTCTCAGTCTGTCATAGGCAGGCTATGGTCCAGATACCGTGATACACAATCTGTACAGGAAAAACCACGCTCAGGTCGACCAAGGGCGACAACTCAAGCCCAGGATCGATTTATCCGTACCTTGGCCTTGAGAAATATTGTCATCACAGCAAATCAGATCAGCGCTCGTCTTCAAACAGACACTGGTGTGAGAGTGAATGGCCAGACGATTCGGAATCGACTGCATAGGGGTCATTTTCGCGCCCGACGTCCTCGCGTGATCCCTTGTTTGAGAGATCATCACATTCAGGCAAGACGTCGTTGGTGTAGGGATCGTCAGCACTGGGATAATCGACGCTGGAGCAATGTGATGTTTTCAGATGAGTCAAGGTTCACTGTTGATTTTTTGGACAGACGTAGGAGGGTGTGGCGTCGTCGAAACGAGCGCTTCCAGACGTTAACGTCATCAGACATGATCGATTTGGGGGTGGTTCTGTTATGGTGCGGAGAGGCATCACTGTTGCTGGAAGAACGGCTTTACATGTTGTTGCGGGGCGTGTTACAGGCCAGTACTACCGGGACAACATTTTGGCAGTCCATGTTGTGACGTCATGGCCGCCGTTTCATCTTCCAGGATGACAACGCAAAATGTCACAGGGCCAGGATCGTTACAGGTTACCTCTTACAACAGAACATCACCACATTACCTTGGCCAGCACTGAGTCCCGACCTTTCCCCCATCTAGCATGTCTGGGACATGCTTAGACATAGGTTACGTCAACGTCAACAACGTCCTGCCGATGTCCAAGAACTTGCTGCTGCGTTGCAACAGGAATGGGACAATCTGGACCAAAATGACCTTAGACGTCTCATTAGGAGTATGCCACGTCGGATCAATGCTTGTTTGCCAAACAGAGGAGGATTTACTCGTGACTGACTTTGTTGTGATGCTGTGGTAACTTTGCTGTTTGACCCCGGGTGTCATTTTACCCTTATAATGGTCAGTCTGTGCCATACTTAGTCTAAGGATCATTTGGAATAAATCGATGAATGTGAACTTCATTTCATTTTGTCATTTGTTTCTTCGTCAGTTTCATTGGGTGACTATAATAACACTTAAAAATCAAATATCCCCTACTTTTTTTGAATAGTATATAATAATAAACTAGCATTGATTTTCTGTGTTTACAATAAATAGTTTTAGCGATAACTGTTGAAATATTTAAATATATGAATTGAAGGGGGTGGGGTGCTGGCTTTATCCCCAGTTAATGCATACTATTTCATTCCCATTTCCGTTCAACGCGGCATATGTTTTTTCTACAGAAAAAGTTGAAGATATCATTTTAACATACCTGGATATATACTAGAATTATTTCATTTTGAAAACGCATGTCACCTTTCATATTCCTGAAGCAATGGCCCGAGAAATCCCTCTCTGGCCATTGCTTGAATGGCGTTTGTTTCTTGAACTTATGCGGGAATGTGTCTATTCTTTCCATTCAATGAAAGCTATCACTTAAGTACGGCAACATGACAGCCCTTCGTTTATTCTGGGTCTTTCCTAAAACTTTGGACAATGATTTAAGGGATTAAAAACCGTGAAAGTATGTTCGTTTCCAAACAGTATTGTTTACATTTTATTCGTCTTGATAGCCTCGTTTGTCACGCAATTAGTTTTACTGCAGTATTCTTCTATGCACTGGTTAATTAGTCATAATAAAATCGTGAGCCATGGCGTAACGTTATGTAAACATATTTGATCCAATACTGACACTCGTGTTAAATGTAAAGCTTTTGTAGGGCAGCTAGTGATTGGACAGTAGACGGACTACTGACTAATCAAAATTTAAAATAACAATATCCACTCAAAATAGCAGTGTGTAGTGGGATAACCTCTAATCAAACGAAACGCTGCGAGGAGTATGGTCACCTTTAGGCTTTAAATAGTTGTAATGTTAGCAGTGTAGTGGGGCGGATCCCGGATTTGTGTACTGGTTGGGTTTTGGTGAGGGGTGTTCAGAATAGGCAGATATTATGGTCGCCTTGCTCTACTTCCGACGATAAAATGAATGAATGAATGAATGAAATGGGGTTTAACGTCCTACGCTTAAGCACCGTACCTGGGCTAATTGAAGACGGGCATACGCCACAGTGTGCAATGAGGGAAATTTTGCCCGGGCAGCGGCGCTACGGCCTACTCTTATATCGAATTCCAACTGCCAAGGGATCTTTTACGTGCACTCCAATTTGTACACGGGACCTCGGTTTTTCGTCCCATCCGAACGACTAGGCAGCTGTCCTTGTCAGGCCCTCCTTCTGCATCACTGACAAGGGGAAATCACGCCGGAAAATCGAGATGAACTTTCTCGGCCAATGCAGGGATCGAACACTCAACCTCCAGGCTAGCGAACCAGCGCCTTATCCACTTAGCCACCGTGATCCCCGACGATAAAATGACCTTCTTTAGTGAATATCTTTATTTAGATTTAGATATCAATGTTTTGAAAACTGTTGGATAAAAATGAACACTTTCTATCGGGGGCTCGGGCGTGTGTAGGGGGGGGGGAAGGGGGCATGGATATGCGCATTTCGCAATAATGATAATAATAGTAAATCGGTCGATTGTTGTTTTCCATAATAAACGTGGTGTTCTTTCATATATTTTAATAATTTATTCAGTAAGTTGTATCCAGATAACAATATTTGCATTATTATCGTCCATTTAAAATTCGTTCGTTGTATTTTCCGGATTATCATACGTATTTCTACTGAAATACAAGTTTGGGTCATGACGACTAGACCTCTTTGACTTAGGTCAAAAATTGAATTAATTGGTTTTTGTTTGTTGATGTTTTATTGTGAGGTGACACCATGCCTTGTTTGAAAAAGCTTAGTTAATATAGATAAAGCCTGTAGGATTGATCTAAATAAGACAAATTGGTTTTATTGTAACCAGATTACATGTAGTTTTATTTAAGACAATCGATTTGGTTTCAGTGATGTCTTTTATCTGGCTTTTTCATCCCAATTTAGTACCAAACATATTCATGACCGACTGGATGACCGAATGGTTAGCACGTTCGCACTGTATCATAAAGCCTGCCATTGAGTTAACTGGCAAGGTTTCGAATCCCCGGTTGTACGGGACAAGGAGTAGGGTCGCCTGTCCAGCCTCGTGGGTTTTCCACGGTTCCTCCGGTTTCCTTCGACTGCAAGAGATCCCTACGCGTAGGCGAATTATTGAAATAAAATTAAACCATGTGTTAGTCCCAAAATGACCTAGTTTGTGTCGAGTGGACGTTAAACCCCATTTCTCACTCTCACCAAACATATTCAGATTGTACTAAATGACACCATGATTTCTGATGGTAAGACTCTTGGGTCCAAAGCACAGTTATAGACATCCTCGGTTACCCAGTGTATTCAATCCGTTCTACTCCACTATACCCTGGGTTAATCCATAGGCCTTCAACGATTTCAAATTCATAGAATGTAGTTACAATATACGAATCAATCAGAAAACAGTTTACAAACCAATCGTTTCGCCTTAGTTTTTGTAAAGGTAGATAACCATATTCATGTCCATTTACTGATTGATTTATGTAAGTAATGTATATCTTTATAATTTATTTATATTTAATTGTATTATCAAAATCTGTAGTATGTGTTATTGAACTCAAGTATGTATAACATCTATATGTTTATTTCACCACTATAAACGCACTGGAGGCCGAATTGTTTGGGTTAGCATGTTACAGGAGCTAACTCAATATCATCCAAAATCTTCAACATTGAAAACACGAATTATTTGTCAAATTAAATCAACATTGATGCGTTGATCTTACCTGAAAAAGATTGGCTTTTGATTTCCAATATATAAGACTAAATAAATATTTTACCATTTCTACACGAATCGTGTACCATAATGCGCTTCAATCCAAGTTATAACAAGAGACTCGAGGGACGAGACTAGACACATTGCACCAAATCAAACGGCGTATGTAGACTGGAATGTCCAGACGCTAGAATTTTGCACTTGATTGAAACTGCTGGCTTATTTCACCGAACATAATTGATCTGTAATTGAAGTAAAACGGAAACCATTGAATGTAAATCAGTTTATATACATTCATATTACAGTATTATATTTCTAGGTCCCCCAATGCTCGCGATTTAGATCCTTTAATATATTAATATTTGCTCTCTTTATTTTCTCTCCTAATATTATTGTGAATCGATCCAGTACTGAACGAATTCAACCGAACAATCACCACCTACGTAACAAATCAACGATATTTCAATTTTACCAAATGAGTTGGGTTTTTTAACTGAACGAAATCAACCGAACAATCACCACCTACGTAACAAATCAACGATATTTCAATTTTACCAAATGAGTTGGGTTTTTTAAAATTTGTTTAAATTATAGATTATAGATTTTGTGTCGGTGTATATGATATTATATTAATTTGAAAAGGATCGGACAAGGGTAAAGACCTATACATTAGTAATACGTCAGCAACATCCTTTAAACACGCCGACTTTTAATCATCTAAGTATAAATCGTGCAACATAATAATGTGAGCTATCGTCTCATAAACATTTTCAATATTAAACTTACACTTAGAAATATTAGAGGCAAAACAAATCCGATAATACTGATTGACCATTAACACTGAGCAGGGTGAAATATCAAAAGATGGTGCGCAATTGCCCAAGTGCTGTTTTCTGGTCCGGGGGGGGGGGGGTATAGCTTATTCCTGTTAATAAACATTTTTAATTGTATTTGATAAGAAATGTAAAATTGTACATAGGAAACATATGTTTATATACACGTGACTTGACTTTCTGGATCGTTTCAGAATTTAAAACCCTTTATTCTTGTTTTATGTATTACAAAAACGGGGTGTGACTTATCAGAAACATCTAAAATACAGAGAGTATTGGATTAGAAGATTGGGGGCTAGGTTCGGAAAGAGTTCTGGGACGGATATTGCAAATCAATTGACAGAACACAGTTTTTATGGGATACAATCACTAGTTTTATTCTAAAAGCACGACGTTTCAATAAGTATCCTCTTATCGTTATCAAACACAATGAAATTTAGTAAACTTAAGATCAATATATATGAGATCAAGTCTTTTGCAATATTAAAGTGCATTTCATCCTGTCAAGAATTGAGCACGACTGGTTTGTTCGGCCCTAAAGACCTGTTTGTGGTCTATGCCATGAAGTAAATCTCTTTCAGTGAGATGCAAGATTGTGATCTGGTGTCGAAAGTAAAAGAGTTTCCCTGTGTATATTTTTTTTTTGATATCATATTGCTCATATTCTGTGTTTTTATGCATCCTCTACAATATATATGTTATAGGCCTGGCTGATTGTTGTAGATGTTTTCAATATGGTGGTGGTTTAAAGCAATGGAATTCATATGACGATCCTATTATAGAACATGGCTGAATGGTTAGCGTGCGCGCGCTGTATCATAAGGTCTGTCATTGGGTCAACTGTCGTGGTTTCGAATCCCGGTTGTATGTTGCAAGGAGTAGGGTCGCCTGTCCAACCTTTTGGGTTTTCTCCGGGACTTCCGGTTTCCTCTGGGACTTCCGGTTTCCTCCCACTGCTAAAGACCCATACGCGCAAGTGAATAATTATTGAAATAAAATTGGACCATGTGTTAGTCCCGAGGTGACCTAGTTTGTGTCGAGTGAACGTTAAACTCCATTTCTCTCTCTGGTCAGATTGATCTAACCATATATAATAATGAATTCTATGAATTGGGTTAAAATAAAAGTATTGATATCATTATCTTATATCTTAGTTGGTTTTGTGAGATGATAATCTGTCTTCCGTTTTACGTCTGTAGATAACACCATCTTGAATATCAATTTGAAAGAGATCTTTCACCTCTTAATCCTTCGGAACTAACGTATTTTTTTAAAAAATAGAGCTTGTCCCATCACTAATGAAAATAACATATTAGATAAGCTCCATCCTGTAAATTATGTTTACCTTAATCAGGAGATTTGGATTCTTTAAGAAAGAAATATATTGTCATTAAATAATGTGTGATCTATATTTCTAGCTAACCATTGAAGAAATCAGAAAGGTAGAAGTCATGAGATTTAAAGATCCTGCGTCATCGATGGCCAGTATTATTTTCAGTACGTTTAATATCTAGTCTAGCGGTTTAAGCCCATATTTTTTCCGATACCTATACCTATGGTAGAACAAAGGTTTTTTGGTATGGTTGGAAAGGTCATTTTTAAGGGTAAGAAATTAGGCCAGGCCTTTTTTACAATTCTGCCATTGAAACATAACAAAACAAGAACAATAGTGAGATCAAAAAAAGAGATAACAAATTAAAATATTAAAATACAAATGCAGTAAGGTTAACTACATTCTCTATTATGAACTAAAATTATGTACATACGGTTTACTAAGGTTAGGAATGTATCTTTAAAAGAATATTGTGCTTTTGTGACTGTAAACTATTGCCAACGCTAGGTAGTCACCACTTTTACTTTTTATTACCAGTACATGCGATATTATGACAATAACTGTATTCTGATCTTTTATAACCTAGAAAATGGTGTATGAAATTGGTGGCGTTGATTTTCACCATTTAAAAGAAAAATAAATCCACAGTAATCATAGATTCTTTATTAAAAATAATGAGAATTACTGTGACTTGTTATGTCTAGATACTCTCTCCCTAAGTTTTATTCAGTTATCTTCATTCAAACAAATCCTTTTATGGTTTTCGACCAGCATCCACAACCTTTTTAAAGGTAAAAATGCACCGACTAAACCCTTACTTGTCGGCTGATCGCCCTGGCTGTTAATCTCCAGCTGGATGTTTTGTTAGGCTGAACTAGAGTACTTCTATTTAAAATCAACTTCATGTGTAATGACTGGAAATCTTGAACTGAGTCCTGTACCTCCCAAGGGTTTATTGTCTCAATACATAAGGGGAAATAACTCTAATAATTTCATTAAAGTTTCCTTTCTCGTGACAGTGAATTAAACATAATTATATGTTTAATTGTAATAGTTATGCAGGAACGCCACTAAGAAAGAATTCAACACGAATTACATAAATATTGGTCCACCAACCAGGTTTTCTTCATTATGTTTAAAAATTTGTGGCTAAAAGTCCATCGAATTCTTTGTTGGGCAAACTTCCTTTTTATTATTTGTCGGAAACTGATGAGACAGAGCCGTGCAAGGAGGATGACCAGGGGCGTAAATGTGGGGGTGCCCCCCCCCCCGCCCCCAAGGAAGAAATATAGCCTGTCACAAAATCTGTGCAGTCGGTATCAAAATAAGTGCTTATTGCATACGTCACGCTACCCACGCAAAACATTAGTATAAAATAACCTTGTCAACTTATCATTTTTTAAAAAATGTTGAGTTTTACTCTTACCCACAGCGAGAAAAAAAGTCGGTCTCAAAATAAGTCAAGTCAACGCAGTCGGTCTCAAAATTATGCATCGGCGACTTAATAAATTAATGCGGTAAACAAACAATGCCAGAATATATCCCAGATACTAAGTATTTGCGTGAATCCGTAAGAGAGAGGGAGAGAGAGAGAGAGAGAGAGAAGAGAGAGAGAGAGAGAGAGAGAGAGAGGGGTTTAACGTCCTATTCACTGGACACAAACTAGGTCATTTCTGGACTATAATATGGTTTAATTTTATTTCAATAATCCGCTTGCGCGTAGGGGTCTTTAGCAGTGGGTGGAAACCGGAGGAAACTCAGATTTGACAGGCGACCCTACTCCTTGTCATGTGCAACCTGGGATTCAAAACCACGCCAGTTGACTCAATGACAGGCTTCGTGATACAGTCCGCACATGCTTACCATTCGGCGATCAAACCCCCTGAATCCGTGACCCTAAATTTCATACGTCACACAAAACTATGTATAGAATAACAACGTCTGCTAGTAGTAAAGGTTTGAAAAAATGTTTGTCACTGTTATTCTGTTGTGAGTATGTTGTTCTATTCTATGAAATGCCCCCCCCCCCCTCCATGGCGAAATTGACAGATATGCCACAAGATTATGTCCCATTTCTTATCCTCTCGTTAACAAGAATTTAGTTCCATTCGCCATTACATTGACTAACATTTTCAGACCCAGTCCCGAAAAATTAAAAGTTACATATCATTCTTCTATTCCTTTGTTGTCTGATACCATCTCAGCACTACCATATTCACGGTTATTATAGTGAGTTGTCCAGATATACTGGTGTGTGGATCGTTGGGCGTCAGACTATACAAATGTTATGTCAACTCTTGCAAAACAGGCGGAATTGACAGAGGCAGATCTCGATTATGTCCCATTGACTCACATTTCTGGTCCTCTCGTTCACAAGACTTTCTCCCAGCAATGACCTCAAATGCCAGGATATTGACTCAATTTTTCAAAACTTTCTCAGGTTGCTCAATTTTTTAGGCCTATGCACAATCATCATATATGTTAACTTAAATAAAACTGCTTTCCGGCGAGACAACGATCGGCAAACAACTATATAGTTATACAATACTATAGCTATGTTCTACGGGGACGCTGAATGTTATAGCCAGTATTTTATTGACATTCATTGTGGGGTGGTGATCGTTGATGGCTCCCTAGATTTGGAAATGCCCCCACCCACCCCCTATTCCCAGCTTCTACATCCGCTGCTGCACATGGCCCCTATAGAAAACTCGCACCTGTGGTGCGCGGCTCCTGACTGCGTCACTCGTATACTGGGGAAGGCCCGTGCCAGGAAGTTGTTTTTTGGGGGGGCAAAGATGTTTTCCGGAGGGCCAACTAGCATGGGAATCTGCATGAATTTTGCGGTAAAGGCCCATTTTCTTGTGATATTGGGGGGGGGGGGCAAGACTCAGTATTGGGAGGGCAGTTGCCCCCCCCCCGTGCCACCCACTGGCTACGGGCCTGTACTGGGGTATATCAGTCGGTCACATGTTAGCTCCCCCCCCCCCCCCCTCTAACAAAATCGTTATGTACGGCCCAGAGGATGACAAAGGATGGGGCCATAGGCAAACGAGCTGGGTGGGGGGAGGGGGGCTGGGGCGGTGGCCCCCCACATTTTGAGCACCAAATGCTTGGAAAATTTGGGCACACTTATTGTACTTTGTAAAAGTTGTATTAAACAAATTGTGTTCTTGAATGTGTCAAATTTAACAGCGAATTTAAATTCAGAGTGTCTATAGTTAGGCAATTAAATAGAAATCTTAAGACTCGAACTCTCTATTGTTTGGAGTACAGTCAGGGGTGGCAGCGGGTGGGGCACCTGCCCCCTTACTTTCGGGCAAGCTGACTTTTCAGTGAAATTTTGTGGGTTTTTTTTCATCTACAATGTACTGTGCAAAATAAAGTGCAGCAAATCTAATAAAACACTAATTTTAGGGGCTGTAATAGCAGTAAAACGCGTTTGCGACTGTCAAATAATCCAAAATCTTCTTGGGGGTCCATACAAGGTCAGCTCTGCTTCTTCGCCTCTACGATTGATTGACTGTTCGGAATCCGGGTCAGCCAGGTAGGCTATATTGGACCAAATTGAAGTTGCTGTATTCACAGACTGGAATACCAGGAAAACGTGTTTACGGCAGTTAAATTTTCAACATTTTCTCCCAACGGTCCCGTCTTCTAAGACTGCAAACAATTGATTGGAATTCGACTCAGCCACCCTTTTTAGGCTATATTAGACCGCTTTGAATTTGCTTTGTTCACCGACTGAAAAGGCAGGAAAACATGTCAAATATTTCAAAATTTTCTGAAGAGGGGGGCCTCTAGGTACCGCTTTTTCGCCTCTCGAGGAAGACCGGCACCGTTGTCTGTAGAACCGAATTTTTTTCAGGCTTTGCGGGATCTGCCTCCGTAACTGTCATCGAGCCCGTACGCCTATGACAGTAAGCCACGAGTTACAGTTACATAGACAACTGTTTTTAGTTGTGTATATTATTACAAGTAAAAAAATTTAGTTCTCTTTTAGAAATTAAGAACTTATTCATCGCAAAAGAGATATTGTAGAACCTGTCATGGGCCTTCAAACAAAAATTGAACTACATTTTTTGGGCACAACTACTACAGCCCCCCCCCCACCCCCCAAGTCAAAAATTTCCCCTTACGCCTATGGGTGGGGCCATTTCGGGAATTAATTTCAGAGAGCTGTCTGGAGGGTCTGGGACAACCAATAAAGGATGGTTACGAAATTTTAAATTCTCGCTGTAATATTCGTTCTACAGTTGCACTTCATAATTTGAATACAAAGTTAATTTTATAAATGGGGGGGGGGGGCTAGTGGTCTACAGTGCTGCGCTTCGACCTCTGTGGTTTCAAGCCCTAGTGTGAGCGTATGTGACATGGAGATAGGGCGCCTTCTCAACCTCGTGGGTTTCCTCTGGGCACTCCGGTTTCCTCCCACTGCTAAAGACCCCCACGCGCAAGCGAATTATTGAAATAAAGTTAAACCATGTGTTAGTCCCGAAATGACCTAGTTGTGTTAAGTGCACGTTAAACCCCATTTCTCTCTCTCTCTCTCTCTCTCTCTCTCTCAATTTTATAAATTTTTACATATTTGAAATATCCTAATTTCCCATATTTCTCAGTACTGGGCCTTATACTGAAGTACCCCAGCTATCACCAAACTTGTGCACGCCACTGTGGCAAGTTCGACATCTAGTTTATTCAATAATCCTACAAGGTTTTTGCCTCGTTTAAAATTGAATCGTAGGCTGCTTAGTGATCCTTCTTAATGCCATCTTCAATAGAAGGCTTGATCTCGCCTTAACTACATACAGCTTATCATGCCCTTCACTCAACACTCTACATTTTTCGGCACTAAATTTGATTGGGTACCGGCCCCAACCGTGATCCAATCAGATTCCTTCGTTAAATGAGTTACTAAAAATAAGACTACTTTCAATTTATTTTATTTATCCTTCCTTAAAAAAATCGTCACGATTATCAAGTCTGGCGCTTCTAAATAAAATGTCTATGTGACAATCGAGATGCAAAGGTCAAGGTTCGATTAATGTCAAGGTCCTTAAACTGCTTCAATTGCCTTTTTTTGTTTTCTGTGAGTTTCTCAATTGAAAAAAAAATTCAACGGCTGTAAACTTGTCTCGTTATTTTTCTGTGGAGGCTGCCATATTTGTTGACTACAATCACATGCTACAATGTGAGTGTGTTATGTGCCACGACCTCTGATTGGACAATGATTTGAATGCTAATTAGTCACGTGTAAACACAACCAGCGTAAAAGTTTAGAAATAGCCAAGTGTTGAAGAAAGGGTTAGATGTTGTTAAACTCGTGGCCGTTGCTTCAGGAAGATGTCTTAATGCTCGACCTACTATTCCCCCGTCGATGATGGATGTGCACACCTTAATTATGTTAATTAAACATTCATTCCACGAAACGTCGTGCTTATGTATAATAAACCAATGATTGTTTTCCCATATTTTTCTGTTAGTTATGTTATTTTATTACGTATTTTGTATACAACATAAAATGATTTGTAAATTGCTCAAAACATATGTTCTTAGTCGTCTGAACTTTAATCGCGATCTGTGCTCCAGACAAGTTATTCGAGCAAAAGGGGCCAGACTGATATAAATTAATAAATCAACCGTCCAGACAGTACACAAGTTCATGTCAGAAAATATTCGAGTCCGTCGATCTTCTCCGACGATATTTTAACCTCATCAAGTATATCAATAATATCAGTAGAGTGGAAACACAATATTTCACAACTTACTGTATGGAAAAATCCAAAACGAAAAGTCCATAAATGCAATCTGGTTAAAATACAGATCTATATTTCGTTACTTTATTATATATATATTCTTTCTATGGCATCTAATACATATGAAGATCTGTCCAATTATAGTGGGAGGTCTTGCGATCGGCTTTAGACTCTATGACGTCAGACATTTGATGAAACAATCAGCGTTGATTCAACATACCATTTCATTGGCTAATCCCTCACATCATTCAGAACGCGGATTATATAACAACTGCAGTAAAGACTAGTAAATCAAAATTTGTAATCATCTGTGTTTTAATCAGGTTGTTTTAAATGGGAAATTCTCAAAATAATAATTCCCAATAGTAGAAAAAATATCAGGTGACGCAACTCTCTGACGTCACCTGTTCCTCTCACATTATCTATATAATTTTATCTTACAGGAAATCCGAAAGATCTAGCGTTACTTAAAGAAGAAAATGATAGTTTAAAGGGAGATAGGTTTTGTTGTGTTTGTAAAATAAATTTACGAAATGTTGTATTTATTCCGTGCGGCCATCTTGTAACATGTTGTCCATGTGGTCAACATTATAAAAATAATAAAATGAAATATCCTTCTTGTCATCAAAATATAGAAGGATATTATTATACCCTCAATGTTGTAAATGTTTGCAGTTTTATATATTCTTAGTGCAAGCAATGTATCGGAAGTACATCATACCATACAGTAGTCATCGGGTGTTACGTATTGTTGCCACAGAGCGCCATTTTGATGTATATATTATTTTTAACTAAATGTTTATATTTATACGTATTAAGTTTCGTATATATTTGATCAAATCATGGTGTCATACAAAAAAGTAGAGATATTCACCGGTGTTAATTATCTCTTCTGGCATCCATTGACTGCTTTTACCTTTTCCTATAAGCAGGGTTTGTAATAAACTTGCAAGAACGGATATCTTTTTATCCAACCGAAAACGGTGAAAATATGAAATAACAAGCAGTTAAATAAATTCAAGCAGATGTCGTTTTCCATCTATGAAAACCCAAATGCACTGGGTGTAAAAAAAGGAAGAAAAAAAAAAGTGAAACGAATTATACTGACAGGCGCCTATGGAAAGCTTGCGATCGGAACAATCATAGGTATTTCCCGTATTTCACGAAACCGGAGAAATTCCACACCGATAACAAAGGTTGACAATCTACCAAAATCACTGAACTACAATGAGACTGTGTTTTAATACGCTATTCTGCTATAAATATTCAAGTTGATGAATTTGCCACCCCCACAAAGAAGACATCTACCAATCCAGAAACAGAAGAGATCATCTACCAACGATGTGTTTTTATTAAATAAAGGGAAGAACTTCCCACTAAAACCTAATCCATGGCCTAAGGCCAAAATGGAAAGATTGCAAAATCATATTCTAAAAATCAGGAAGCAGCTTCGGCTCTACTATGTTTTTCTGTGATATCACTTAAGTGGAAGCAGACGTTAAACAACAAAAGAAGAAGAAAGAAGAATTTGCCACCCCATTATCTACTAATAATCCTTACTCAATTTGGCTGTTAAAGAAACGATGAGGCTATCGTTTGACTTTTAGTCAGCGTGTTTTGTTTATGTGTATTCGTCGTGTATATTCACATTTCCTTTTAAACAATTTACATTGCTTTCGTCATTTGTATGATAGATATGTTCCTGTATTATGGTTTCATGTAATAAACAAAATTTAACATTCCGACAATTTGTCGGTCATTTGGTTATTCACATTAAAAAATTGCCACTACGCTACCCTTTGAATTTCTCCCAATTGAAATTACTAAGAAGCAAATTACAAAGGTCGATAACTGTCTAAATGAGAATGGCCTCAAAAATGAAATGAAATGGGTTTTAACGTCCTACTGTTTTGCTCTGACTAAGCTAATGGAGTTTTGCCCGGACAGTGGCGCTACGTCCCACACTTATTTAGAATTCAATCTGTGAGGGTTCTTTCACATGCACGCAAATGTGTACACAGGATCTCGGTTTTTTTTTGTCCCACCGGACGATACTACGTTGTCCTTGCAAGGCCCTAGGGCCTACGCCGCCGACAAGGAGGGGAGGGGGGCGCCGGACAATCCCCGATGAACTTTCTCGGAAAACACAGGGATCGAACAAGGAACCTCCAGGTTAGCGAGTTAACGTCTTACTCGGTGTGGCTCTCTGGAATGGCCTCCGCATTTTGAAAGAAAAATTTGCTTAACGTCCTATTTTTAGTGGGCTATGTGTGGAATTTTGACCGGACCGAGGCGGTTCCGCCATTATTAATCGAAGTCTAGTTGTTTCCCGTCGAAGTGTACATAAGTCCTTGGGTTTTCTTCCCATCAGAAGCACCACTGGCAAGGTAAAACTGACACAGGAAAATTCCGGCGAACTTTCTCCAGTTTCAGTTGCGATCGAACCCCGGGCCTTCTGGCTAATAAGCCATCATCTTACTTACTAAACTGATTCTAGACCAAAATGTCAACCAATATTGTACGAAAGGGAAGAGAGAGAGAGAGAGAGAGAGAGAGAGAGAGAGAGAGAATGAGGTTTAACGTCACAAACCGGAGGACTCAGAGAAAACCCACGCGGTTGTACAGGTGATCCTACTCCTTGTCACGTCAACCGGGGATTCAAAACCACGCCAGTTAACTCAATGACAGGCTTTATGATACAGCACGCACGTGCTAACCCCCCCCCCCCCCTTTGTATGAAAGAGTTGAAACGAGAATTTCAATAAATAGACGAAATACATCCGAGGATATAAATACTAGTCCATTTAGGACTGCTATGTACGTGGTGGAATATTATTTTAAGATTTTTGCTCATTTAAAAAGTTGACAGTCTGGTATATTATGCTATATTATAAAACAATAAACAACGATTCTGGTACTAATGAAATAAGAAAACATGGGGGTTCAAACATAACAAAACATTTATTTCGGGGTAAAAATTGTTTAGTTCCAAGAAGCATCTTGTTTAGGCCACGATAAGTTCATTATCTGTTTCTGCTGAATCAGAATCAACTTCTTCTAAACTCGAGTCTACGGTTGAACTGTCGGCTTCTATTTCACTTTTAACAACACTTTGGTCAGGATGTCGAGATTTAATGTGTCTTTCAAGATCGCGCCGACGAACTAGAACCTTGCCACAGAACTGACATTTATATGGTGTGTCTCCTTCCGCATGTAGTCTGACGTGCTTGTTCAGGTTGCTAGGGTCGCCAAATGGTCGTAAACAAACTTTACATTTTAACGGTTTGTAGCCAGTGTGAGTTCTTAAATGAATTTTGAGTCCATATTTTCTGGAATAAAGTTTACCGCAATAAATACACAGGTGGCCGCGTCGTGATTTACTAGTGTAAAGTGATTTGGGGAGCAAGTCCAGGGGTTCTCCCTGTTTGTCTGATGGTAAAGGGAAGTTACAAGGCATAAGGGGTGGCGAGTGTCTATTTACACCGGGAGATGATGACGTAAAGCTTCTTTCGTATGATGATATGCAGTGATCTCTGTTGTCAATCACGTGGTGAACTGAAGGTATCTGATTGCAACACATTCTGGGTGCATTATAAGGCGAAAGGAAGGGGTGATACAATCGGAGTGCAGTGTTGTCCATGGCAATGGGAAAAGCTGGCGTATGAATATGGTTGAAAATCTGAATAGGTTGTGATACTGTCGACGCTGGATTAATGGGTGATGCTGTGCTGAACACTACGTCTCTCTTTGATAAATTGATGGCTTGGTCAGACGTGGTATGCGTCATTTGAGGCAGACGAGATATCCTCTCTACCTTTTCTAGTTTATTTATAAAGGTAGTAGGTTTATACGAAGATACGTCTGGTCTCACAGATGACAACTGGCTAAAGGCAGAATAAGGATGAATGTCATGTAGTCCACTTCTCCCCCACATATTTCGTTTTTTATCAAACGCCGATGACGTTATTAGCTTCTCTTGATGATCTTCTCGGCTTTTTAGGCACCGGAAGCGGATGTGTGCCTTAAGCGAATTCGGATATTGGAAAGTTTTTTCACAAGCTGTACACGTGTATTCTTGATTTCCTGTAAATATAAAGGATTATATTCTTAAATAGAGGTTTCTGACAAAATAACATAAATGGGAGACATAAATTCGAATTCGTTTCCTTCCGGCGTGGTTTCCCCTTGTCAGTAATGCAGAACGGAGGGCATGACAAGGACAGCTGTCTAGTCGTTTGGATGGGACGAAAACCCGAGGTGCCGTGTACACATTGCCGTGCACGTAAAAGAACCATTGGCAGTTGGAATTCGATATAAGAGTAGGCCGTAGTGCCGCTGCCCGGGAAAATGGGGTTTAACGTCCACTCAACACAACTAGGTAATTTCGGGACTAACATATGGTTTAATTTTATTTCAATAATTCGCTTGCGCGTGGGGGTCTTTAGCAGTGGGAGGAAACCTGAGTGCCCAGAGGAAACCCACGAGCCTGAGAAGGCGCCCCTATCTCCATGCCACATACGCTCACACCAGGGCTCGAAACCACAGCCGCAAGCCAGAGGTGGCCGGCCAGCAAGAGGTCGAAGCGCGGCACTCTAGACCACTAGGCCAACCCAACCCCCCAATAGTACGTGGACTTTATCAGAGAGAGAGAGAATGAGAGAGAGAGGTTGGGTTTAATGTCCACTCGGCACAAAGCAGATCATATTGGGACTAACATGGTTATATTTTATTTCCATAATTCGCTTGCGCGTAGAGGTCTCGAACGTGGCGGGATACCGGAGGACCCGGGGAAACCCACGAGGTTGGACAGGCGACCCTACTCCTTGTCACGTACAACCGCTGATTCGAAACCACGGCCCGTTAACTCGATGACAGGCTTTATGATACAGCGTGCACGTGCTAACCATTCGGCCACCCAACCCCCCGGATTTATCAAGGGAACATAACAAAAAAGGGACGATCCCCTGCACAAATATTTAAACTATATTAGTTTGAAGTTTAATTATTACCAGTTCATATATGTTGCAAGTTATATCTTTTTATCAGAACGACATAAAAATCATACCATACATTCTACATATTAAAAATACTCTTTAAGTTAAAATGTTATGCATGTAGTGCATATTTAAATATAAACATACAAACATGTATTATTGTAATTTTTAGAAATGCATATAAAAAAAATATATTTCGTTACCTCTAATGTTCTGTGGTTTCAGTATGGGTATACCCTTATATCTGGCTAATTCATCATTATACCACACGAGAAGTTGTTCCGACGTCTTCACAGATCGGATAAATCGAAGACATAATTCATGTTTTTCATCCATATATGCCTCTACATTCTGTTCGTGTCGGTCACGTGCCGGTTGTATGTAGACCATCCATTGGTTAGTTGGATCGCCGTCCATCATTACTCGGCCATCTTTCCATTTAATCTACAATAATAGAAGAGTGAGTAAATAAACAATCTTTCAATTGATACTTTACAACTACAATGGCGTCCGTTTATAAAGCCATTGGTCACTCTGTCATCTTGCTTGTTCTTTGACTTACGCTGTTCGTAAAAGCGTACAATCAAAGAATAACATAGACCAAAGATTCCCGCCAAAACACACTTTTGAGGGACTGAGGTAAATAATTAAAATGGCTATTTCATAACGAATTTGTGAATCGAAACATAATCATTTTAGATTGAATATGGACACAGGCAGGGTGGAATGGGATTGGGTCGTTTGGGGTCGAACACACAAAAATTATGTGTCGTGCATATTGTAATTAAACTCGTGGTCGGAATGGCGACCAAAGTAAGAATCAACATGGGCTTCTATATTAAAGACTATAAGTTTAGGAGGAAAATGAGACCGGGAAATGAGAAAAATTATTTCAGAGAATAAATATTACATGATTGACTATACATGGATTATTTCATTAATTCAGTGGTTAGTTCTTATTATAAAATTTAACTCGTTTTGAAATAGAATTACACAAGGTATGCAGAATATCGAAATCAAAGAGTGCCGACTATAAGTCGTCCCGTCGCTACGTGGAAGCAGAAAACAAAGCTTTGTGTTTAATTTTGAAAATAAAGGGCTAGATTTGTCTGTTTTATGTAAGTAATGTTTTTTTGGTAAATATTCGTCATGTTAAAACGACTAAAAGACAAGCACGGTAGAACAAAACACTAATTGAAAACATCAAACGTTAACCGCTGAAAAGATACACTAACTAAAGACGCACGCGGTAGACCCTTTAAGATTTTAATGTTCCAACTTGTTGAAACTAATGACTTATAGTTTTCCATTCATAAGTATTTACACATTTATCTGGCCACGCGCTCCATGTCAATCGGCTGTCTTCGTCACTCGGGTAACCGACTCAATCCGATGTCTTATTGAGGGTTTCAAGTAGAAATAAGTAGAATCAAGTAGCGGTAAGTTCTGTAATCAAAAACCGTGAACTACCTTATCAAACAATAGGAACGAGGATTGACCATTACCGATGGGTTTTTAAACAGATGGTATAATGGCAAGTATATTGAAAAGGCGACTCAACAAGTTCCTTTTGAGTTTTTAATGTTAGTTCTTGGAAAACATACAGATCATGGTAATTGACCATTTCTTAGTTCATGTGATATGGTATTTAAAATAAGAAATTACTGCAGTTTCAAACAGCAAAGATTCGATGCGCTGCTTCCAATTATGACATGAATTAGAATACGTTTATAATATTCCTAAAAGATTAATCGTAAAATGAAATCAAGTCATGAAGTCCCCCGATATATATTCACTGATATAAATTTTAAAAGATCTAAATCGCAGAAGATATTAATTTATTTTTGGTTCAATTTAGTTCTCCGTCTTATAAATTCAAGGTTCCCTTTCAGTAAATAAAAGAAGGCAATCATAAAGTTATCTTTCCGTATAATTCATTACTATGGAGTTGGATTCGCCCCCTCCCTCGAACTGATATAGTTATTGTCACACAAAATGTCCGGAGGAGAATAAATCAATGGCATGAAAACAACAATATATTACAACAATGATCACTTTTATCATGCGAGTAATGTCCAAAAATACCATGGCGGGCTTTCTAAATATGCTTCAGATCTTTAAGGGGTAAACTGAACGGCGTTGTAAGAAGATACTTAATATTCATGACGTCTTAAGACACGCGACTCCTTTCAAAACACACAATTCACTTGAATTATATTTTAAGGTTGACATTGTAATTATAATAGAGAGAGCGACACACTTGCTAAATTTCCACGGCAAGAATGCAATGTGCTTCTTTTCTTAATCTTTTCACATTTATTATATTTGTTCCACGTTATAAATTACCTATAAAATGACTTGTCAACTGAGAATTATAAGCTCATTAATTATTCATAGTAAAAGTCTTTATTCAACTCCTATCTACAAATTAAAACCAGTGATTGATTGCCCAATTCACTGATGGTATTATTTTTATTATTTCTCCCTTATACAGAAAGGGTATTATTTATAGAAAAGTGAATGTTGCTCTCCCACACCGCCCCTTTCTTCGCTTATAATATATGTAATTGAGAACATTTTTTCTATTTTTTTTCTTAAAGATATAGATTATTCTCATATATTATATAAAAATATTTGATCTTTCTGAGCATTTTTTAAGTTTGTTTTAATTTTCCATTCTTCTTTGAGCCGAAGTCAATACAAAATTCAATGCAATTGTGTAAATAAATAAATAAATAAATAAATAAATAAATAAATAAATAAATAAATAAATAAATAAATAAATAAATAAATAAATAAATCACTACTTTATTATTAATGCAAACCAAAAGATGAAAAAACTTTCAATTTATAAATGAATTTGTAAGCACATTTTTATTGAGACTGTTTCCATTATTCCTATAATAAAATCGAAAAGAACTTCTGCACCTTGCATGCAATTTTTGTTGAAAAGGCAAAGGTGAAACAGTTAAATTTCAATTCAATTATATTCTGTCGAAATCTTACAAAAAAAGCCAATAAAAACCTTTCCACAATGGAAGCTTTTACGTCGTAAAAACTAATTTATTCAGTCGTTAAGGTTTTTACTTTGCCGTATGAATATCTAATATTATTTTGATTGTGTAGTCAATCTATTATTTTGTAACAAATTGGTTTATTAACTTGAAGTCAGATGAGAATTTTACTGTCTCCTCCAGGTGGCATACAAATCGGAATTTTGTTAGTGCTTTTAAATACAAAGGGCACAAAATTCGTAAAAGTCACGTCTAAAATAAGAATTAAAATCACAAGAAACGAATAGAGTTTGAGGTCATATCAACACAAAACTTTGGTTATTTTGAGACTAACACCAGTTTTATTCTCCATACAGTAACGCGTACAATGATACTGAGGGACATTTATAATAACTATTTCGGCCTGACAGCGACGTTTCCGCCTATAGTCTTCACCTAATTCAAACTAGGACGGATTATTTCACGTGCACATCAAGTTCACGGGGTGGTCTGCGTTTTTCGTCCCATCCGAACCATCATGAAGGACAACATTTAATTTATCATATTGTAAAATCCCGAAATTCGGCACAGTTCACGCCGCGATTCGAACCGGGAATCATCTAATAAAGAGTCCAGTGCCCTTCCCGTTCGACCCCCACCCCACCCGAACAACAAAAGCAAACATTTTATTGTGAATGTGGTACATGTATTTAACCAATCCAATCTTTCAAGATTCAAAACGTTCTTTATAGTAGTAATCAAAGTTGTTTAAATTTTAAAAAACAAAACAAAAAGAAAATTCCAAAGCGATGTAAAAAAAAAAAAAGAGTGACATATTCATCAAATCAATAAAAAAAATCAATTAAATGACGTTCATTAAATTAAAAAATTTCAAATGTGCGCTTTTACAATAATATTTTGAGTAGACCTACTGGGTGTAAAAATATTATACAAGTTAAATTAAAATAAATTCCAATAACTAAGTTTCTGTTTGAACTATAATATATAAATTAAATTTAAACGAAATCAAATCCAATAATGATACATTATGGGACATTTTATAAAGAGCTGGCAGTTCTCACTATAATAATAGTTAAAAACTACATCGTGTAAAGGGAATCTGCTGAAAATTTCAGTCAAATTGATCCACTCTGAACAGAGAATTTAGCGATTAAATTTTAGGCCCAAATGATTTTATCAAAAATGAGCGTTGAGCAGCAGATTCTAATCCAGTAAAAATCACAGGCTAGCGATAACACCGAGAGTTGATTATGATCTGGATAAGTTAATAAATGTCTAATTAATAATTAGATAACATTTCAGTCCTAAAGAAAGATATGCAATAGGAAGATTTGGCTCTTGCATAATGTATGTTCAATTAAAATTTAAATGAAATCAACTAATTAAGTTCAAGTTTGAATAATATTATATTTATCAGATTTAATAATCAAATAATCAAGTTTTAGTTTGCATAATTATAACTTTAATATTTATTTCAATATAATGTAAATCAGACATTGAATCACTTTTTTTCTTCTTTTTAAAAAAAATAAATTAAATACATATCTATTAAAACTTACCTCTAAAACGCATGAAATTGATGGTTTGTCACAGGTATTTAAACCTATAGGTATAGTACGTGGATACGGTCCTACTATTGCCTGGGTGGGGATATCGGTTAAAGCTACCACGCCCACATGTGCCGGTGGGGTAGGGGACATCGGCGAACCACTATGCTCAGACTCGGTGTTCATAATAAGGCGCGCTTCGAGCCGATCCGTATTCTTCGGCTTACAAATCGTAATGAGAAATTTTACGGGACTTTGGGCTTTTTAAAGTAATTAACTTTCATATCATAAAACATACATGTGAATTTTTCTTATATTAAACATCTGTGGGCCACCACATGATTACACGAAAACAATTCATTTTCTACAAGCCCATCACTCTGACTCCCTGCACGCGTTGGCGCATGCGTGTGGGTGGGTATAACGGGACAAGTATATCATTGATGTTTGTTGAAGTTGAACAATAAATGAATTAGTTCAGTACTCAGTTAAATGTCGCACGACAATTTGCAATAAAATATCCGGGGGCTTATTTGTATTAAGTGAAATTACCCGTCCCTTATCACTGTCTTTTTTATATGAAAAATACAAATTTAAATAAACAGAAAAGGGGCCCGTTTACATGAAGGTAAAAAGATTCAATTCAGGAACAGTAAATAATGAACTCGTACAAGTATAAATTACCCTCTTTATTCAAAATTTATGAAGAAGTCGTATAATGAGATATTTATTTCTGATTTGTTTTGTAGTAAAATGTGTAAAAATGATTGAATAACCTAATTAGTATAGTAAATTAGCCTTAATAATGTACGGGCAGGTAGAAATTCGGTTCATTCATTAAAAACGGAAAGTGTAATTTTTATGTCATTTTCCATAATTATTGAAATGAACTGGATGGGGGTGATAGTATTATTTCGTGTGTGTTTTTCTATAAGTGAAGTATTGACAATTTGATTAAAAGTAAATATTCTATTACTCACCTTGTTAACTATTTTTGGGAAACAAAGTCGTTATTTTATACGATAAATAATTGTGTATGGGAGCCATTGATGCGTTTTCAAACAATAAGACGAATGCAAGTCCACATAAATAATAATTTACTTATTAATTTCAACAAAAGTGAAATTTAAATCTGTAAATTTAGAACCAGGAGACGCCAATGTACATCCTGCAATAGTTTAAATTATTATAAAATTTGGCAAAAAAATAGTCCCGTCGTATATAATAGCCCATTGTATCCAAGCCAAGAGAAGTCTATATTTTTTTAAAATCTCTTACCAATACGAAAATAACTTGTTGTAATAATATAGCCTTTATTAAAATAGTATTGTGAAAAATATCCAGTCATATACAGTCCCAGCGTCTGTTTTAGGAAATCATCCAACCGAACGGAAATTCAAAGCTGCAGTACTGGTGACTGCTTGTGGTCGCTTCGATGTTATTTCTGCCTAATGGCTCCAGCTTTGAAATCAAGGTACAGACGATTGTCCCCGTCTACTAGGCCTATAGGTAGTGACGGATGTTCCAGAGTATGCCTACCTGCTCTAAAAATAACTGATAACAGTTCTCATTCGAAAAGGAACATTATATGGAAATATACGATCACATTAACATGTATATGAGTATTAAAAGCAATAGTTCCGTTGTTGGACACAAGCCTTTCATAATGGTGGTAACGCCCATTTTATATAGTAACTTAAGAAATCCTAGAAGGTGTACATTTTGCCTGTGCAGTGGTTGTTTCCTATTCTTTAGCCAGGTCTCTCTTAAGTGGGACTAACGAAGTCAATCGGCACATGCCGAAGGTGTTCTTATACGACTTTATTCTTATTCAAATATACGAGGTTTTTCTTATGAGGATAATATAAGAGTTTATTTTCATACACGTTATACGAGGTTATTCTAATACAAGTATAAGAGGTTATTCTCATACAATAATTGATATACGAGATTTTTCTCATACATGTATACAGGGATATATTCAAACAAATAGGTTATTCTCATACAAGTTTTAGAGGTTAATCTCATACATTTATGCCAGGTTGTTCTCATATATATAGGTTATTCTCATACAAGTATTAGAGGTTAAACTCATACATTTATGCCAGGTTGTTCTCATATATATAGGTTATTCTCATACAAGTTTTAGAGGTTAATCTCATACATTTATGCCAGGTTGTTCTCATATATATAGGTTATTCTCATACAAGTTTTAGAGGTTAATCTCATACATTTATGCCAGGTTGTTCTCATATATATAGGTTATTCTCATACGTGTACGTACATGTACATAATAATATATACTTTGTTTTAAAAATATTAAAAAAATGTCAATCGGACTATTGTTTTTACTTATAAACAAATTAATGTCATTGCATTCCCCCAGAAAGGTATTTTTGTCGTATAAAGTAAATTCATAGTAATTTAGTTACTATAATTTTCAGTGCAGTCAAGCCGATAGAAAATGCAAACCAAGAATAATGCCCATGGAATCCCAGTTGTCTCCCTTCAATATTTGTTGGATGTTGTCAATTAAAATTGCACTGTACCTGTTTTGTTGTTATTAAAGTACAACACAGTTCATAATTATATGATGCGACCATCCGTAATGGTTGTATAATAAAACAAGTAAATGAGATGGTAATATCCATCTGAATGCATTGAGATCTCAAAGGTAACGGCTGGAAAATAATTATGGGCAAGGTGAAGTGACACCATCTTGTTGCAAACTAGTCTCGACACCAACAAGGCTGAACATATTATCTCATAACACAGAAAATAGTAAGCCTTGGATACAAAAGTCCAATATAAACAATGTTACTTATACTATACACTTCTTCGCCGTCAATACCCCTTTAATTGTACACCCAGTCTTATCACGTAAACGAAAATTTCAATTTCATCACTTTGATCAGAGCTATTTCTCATATTTGATAACTAAGCTACTCTGATCTATGATTACAGTTTCCTAAATTTTCGACGTGTCTTGCTATTTACATGTAGCCTAGTGTGAGATTTTCAAGCTTAGCTACAATATTGTCGCGGTAATACTGTGTTTATGGCTACAATTGATACATTAGAGGCCTTGCGCGAGTAGGCCTACAAATAGTTTCAAGCGCACAATATTGTCAACACATTTCATTACAGTTTGTATTGAAATAAGTAATTCTATCACAAGCAGTGAGGACTGAACCACTAAACTAGTTACAGAACAGTTTTTCTTTGTGGTAATGCGTTCTACATTTTCGAAGCGATATATCTCTAATGTACAAGCCGTCATGACACCACCCAGGTGAAATCTCGCTAAATGCCGCGTCCCTTTAATCCAACCCATCGTTTCCCTTATGGGGAAGTGTTATATTAGTCTCGGTCACCTAAAACCCCCTAGTCTAGAATATTTGTTTGGATGATAGAGACTAAGTGTACTACGCTAGATTATTACGGGAAAATATAAATATGGATAGCGACGTATGATCACGTGACTGACGTGAGACGGAGTACGCATGCTATTTCGCGTAGCAGTTATGTTTCATCAAATCATATAATCATACCAATGGCAATTGGTTTATTTTAATATGCTAAGCTATGTGCAGTACAGTTTCGGATCAATTTATGTGTAAATAATGTTTTTATACCAAAGATCTTGATTCCGTTTGATATTGTCGCATTTCGGACCGTAAATTTCTCGAGTAAAGCCCCCGATTGCACGAAAGATTGCCCTTTTAACATGTTCTCTGTCATAATCTTGCAAATTGTGGGCGTATCTGGCATTGCATCCAATTGTCAAGTATTTAATATAAACAACTACGGAACTAGATTAAAAATGAAGTGTCATTTACGTGATTTAGCGATTTAAAACATGAATTATTGACGAACTTATTGATATAAGCGGCACTTCCTGTAAAGCGGTAAAAAGGCGCAGAAAAGTAAATAAAGATGAGGTAGGGCCTATATATACTTTTTCATATTGATGTATATTGTCTTCACCACTTTACTGGTCACAAGTTCTTATTTTTATTTTCACAAAATTTGAACGATCTCGGTTTCTTTCGAAATCGGCATGTATCGGACCATAACTTCAAGGATTGTGGCCCCTGGCGAAATATAGGTTTACCTCCCAGCGATCTAGATTTTTTACGACATTTGTATGTATCATGGATTATGGCCCCTGGTTGTACTAAAAATCGCATTTTTAGCTGCTAGTCCCTCTACATGTAGAAGCCACACTTTGTAATCAATTTAAAAAAACTGTTTGGATATATCACCGAGACACCATAATGATGGTTGAGTAAAAATCGGATAGAAACTGTCGGGTAAAATGACCGCTTCTTGTATACGACGCAAATGCAGGGTAGTGTTGAAGTATGTTATATCAAGGTTGTGGACAGAGGTCACATTTTTGATTCGATTTTGATGAAACTTAAAACATGTTTTTTATGACAAAGATCTCGATATTTGCGTATATCAGACCGTAACTTCCTGGGTTACGGAACCTGATGGTAAGAAAACATCGCGAATTTAGCTTGTGGACCTTCTAGAGCATTCTTAACATCTGAGATACGCCACCTGCATAGAAGTAATGTCAGACTCAGTCAATAGCCATGATATCCATACCTGCGGAGAAGTAATCTCAGACTCAGTCAATAGCCATGATACCATATCACGTGTTCTACACATCACAGGTCAGGACTGTCACGTCAAAGGGTCATGAAGTCAACATTACGTTACATTGTAAACAAAAGGTTTATCTCCAGCATTGTTTCCTTTGCACCCGTAAATAGGCTACTATATAATTCGTACACTCCCAACATGTTCTCTTTTCTTCCAATAATTTTTCACAGAAATAACATCTACAAATCATAGAATTGCCGTCGTCTTCAATGACAGCGTCTGCGAATGGTTGTTCATAGAGGCTGCCATCTTGGCACTATTTTGTGCGTCGGTCGTGTTTTTTTAATTTCAGATATACACAATCAATTCTGTTGATGTTTTTAGCGTTGGGATTGACTTATAGTTCATTTATTTCAGTTCTAAAACAAATATTTTAAACTTTAACGCAAATTTAGAAAATAGCCAAATTCTGACTTGGATTACTGAGCAAAATGGCCATTCACTGTATACGTGCGAAAAAAAAAGTTAGCCACCAATTATTTCGTACGTTAGTTGCGCACGCCTCTAGAGGTCACTATTTTTATCCAATTTTAAAAAATGGTTTAAATAAATCATCGTTGCACCGTAATGAAGGTTGGGTTCAAATTTCGGGAAAATCAAAACGAAACTGCTCTAGAGTGTGGCCGCTTCTTGTAATACATAGATTGTGGACCCTCAAGCGGTGACAAGTTTTGTCCAATTTTGACGAAACTGAAAAAAATATGTTTATATCCCAAAGATCTCAAATCCTTTCGATATTTGTGGATTTCAGACCATTACTTACTAGATTATGGCCCCTTATGTAAGAAATTTCACTTTTTAAAAAAAACAAAAACAACCTTGTTCTCTATACAGCTCTTGTAAAATGTGGGCGTATCTTGCTAGGCAACCATTTGTGATTATTAAAACAAAAATACTTCAGACCGGACCGCTCTCCTACTGGTAAAATTCATATTTGATAAAAGTATACCGGGCTAGAATAAATAGGCAAATGTAACAGTTATATAAATATATACTCTAGAGACAGAACTGCTAATAAAAAAGACAGAACAAACAATGTAATCATAGGGAAAAAAAACTACTATAGTAATGTAATAAGTAGGTTACATTAGTTCGTTCACCGTTTAAAGTTACTTTTCATAAATCCTGCCCAATTTTTTAGTGACAAGCCAGAATCAATAAATTAAAGAGACAGTATCACTCTCATAAAGTAAATAGTTTCAAATTACGTCCTTCTAGGCGAAGTTGTAACTGTTTGAAGATGATCGTAGATCGTTATTATCGTAGCAACGGTACTTGACAGCCGAGGCTAAAACTCGATTGTCCATTTTATTGTTAAATTTTCAATTCTCGCGGGTAATCAAATCCATTTAAATATTAACTATAAAGAGTTGATTATAGACTTGACAAGTGGATTAGTTGCTTTGGTTGTTCAGCTTTATTTCACATTGGCGAGGGGTCAGAGAAGGAAACGGCTTCTTTGGATAGGGATGAAAACCGACACCCATTCGTGAACTCTTTTACGTAAAATTGGGATTTGATTAAGAGTAAGAGGACACGCATACGTCTTCCTCCTAAAGCATACCACATGGCCCCTTATCATTAGTACGATTCGTGTAGACAAGTAGGACATTAAATTTCATTTCATTTAATTCATTTGAAAAGCACATACAAAATTTGAAGGGCCCACACAAAAAGGAAAGTATGTCTACATTTTTCATACAATTTTAATTTGAACACAGTCAAATCTTAACAAAAAGAACAATATATTGTGTACTGAACCGCGAAGTCCATGATGCGTTATAGGCCTAGCCCTGCCTAAATAGTTCAAGTTTTAAATCCAATTGTTTTTTGGTTGTTTTTTTTTTGGAATCGCAATTTAAAATCACTGAAAAGGATTGTTACGGCTAGGTTGTTTGGTATTGTTTAATAATAATACAGTTCTTAATCAGATTCAACGAACAAGACGTGAGAATAAAACGTCACATATACCACATGTTAATTTTTGGCAGCGTGTCAACCGTGACTTTAATTTTGTATTGTTTTGTCTTCATTAAAAAACGTAAACTACATCGGTTTAGGTGGTTTTATAATAATTAATTTTTAAAAAGGAAAATCCCAGATAGATCTTAGTGAATAAAATTGGTTAATTATGTACGGAAAATTTTCATATAGTTCCGTACAAGTATCTGTGTATAGCTCTTATGTCTCTATGACACCCAAATCCAAATGGTTCAAAGTTTTGATTTAAAGGGACTGTCCCAATTTCAACAGAGTCTAAAAAATAAAAGTCTGAGTTCGTATGAAATTTAAGCGCCGAAATAAAGAGGAGTGGTGTATTTACCTTGCCTCAAAAAAGCAGCTCAAAATATTGAGTTGTTTGGACGCGAACGCCGTTTCTTAGAGATGACCCATGTGCTGCACTTGTAAATTTCACCCACACATTGTTCTTATAAAATAAAAGTCTGGTTTTATCCAGACACCGCATTATACAGCTTTGGGCGCCGGCATCCATTTCCAGATAAAGACTGACGGGTATACGTTGTTTGATAACATATCACAAATATTGAATGAGTTGCTCGGTACAGGATTTTAAGGGGTTTTAACACAAAATTAAGCAGTTTTGTTCTCCAAAATTTTATCGGGATTAGCCCTTTAATGTACAATCAGAGATAGCTTACATAAATCTATATGTCATAACATCCATAAATACCCCATGTGATGAAATCGAATCAAGTGGACATGTACAATATTAAACCATCAGCTACGTTCACACTATATACATGTGCATTCGATGCGAATTCCGGATGATTACTCTTTTTGTAGCGATGGCTATACACCAACACGTATGTGCACGTATTTCACTCTTGACTACTGTTCTGAGGGCCTGACAAGGACAGCTGTCTAGTCGTTTAGATGGGACGAAAAACCATCTCTACCCTATAAATACCTTCGTGGGAATGTATATTTAATGTTAAGCTGTACAACAAACCACCTCTACCCTATATATTATTTCGTGGGAGTGTACCTTTAATGTTAAACTATACAATAAACCAACCTCGTGGGAATGTATCTTTAATTGTTAATTGTTCAATAAAACCACTTCTGTGGCATGGACATGAAAAGCAACTTGCCTGCTGAAAAATTACGGACAACGTCATTATCACCATCATCATCATCGTCATGTATATCTCCAGGTTGGTAATCGTCCTCCTGTGTCCGAGGTTGTAAGACCACCATCACCATAGTATCTACAACGTAAGGTGGTCTAGTCGCAAATAACCTTGTCCAATATAATTGTCTCTCTGTCATCTGATATTCCACCCAGGGGTGCCAGATTTGTTGAGAATCTTTCTTTTTTTAGCCCAATCCCTGGTCAGATAAAAGTTCAGCTAGCCGTCTATATACAGGCTGGTTGCGATGGGGGGCCTGCAGTTGTGCCTCAACATCATCATCTCTCCAAAGTTGTAGGAGAGGGAGCCTAGGTGCAGTTTGGGATAAGGAGAAGCCTCTCCTCCTTAGCCCAAACTGCACCTCGGTTGTTTGCCATAACCATTCGGCAAACCTCGACAGATTCCGGTACTCTCCGTAACCTTCATCTAGACTCGGATGTATGATAGTCATTGATATGTACCTACGACCATACATTTGCGATGCGGCTTATCGACTACCGATTTACTCTAATAGGAAAACGTTCCGCTTTTACAAAAAAGCCCCAAAATCTGGTTAAGCTGTCCACACCCGTTGGTGGAGTCGTCCACACGACTTAGTATAATTTCTGGACACATAATGTATTTGTAAATAGTATAGTTTTTCTGCGTGGTCACCCTTTCTATCGGTAAATAAACAACAAAGTAAATAATTTCTATATATTGTAATTGTAATACGTTTTTTGGAGTCGTCCACACGATGTATTTTTAATTAGTATAGTTTTTTCTGCGTGGTCACCCTTTCTCCCCGCAAATAAACAACAAAGTAAATCGTTTTATTCCATAAATAACAAATTCATTAACAAATTCATAAACATATTTAGTTGTGGGCGACATCACTAATAGTTGTTGACGACATCACCAATGCCTTGTGGACGACTCCACCAACGGTTGTGGACGACTTCGCTTGTGGACGACTTGACTGGCACCCATCTTCTGGGGGCAACCTTGTTTATCCGGGTCCTTTAAAATAGTTCCAAAATGGCGGACCTCATTATACAGCCGAGTCTAGATATAGGGCACCGGAATCTGTCGAGGTTTGCCGAATGGATCGGAATCAAGCGTGTAACCCGTTCTGAATAATTGTTCCGGGTTAAATTCGGAAAGAAATATACGGATTCGCTTATTCCGATTCAGTTCGGTTTTTATCGAATTGAGTGTGACGCCACTCTACAAGATGTTTAAGTGTTGTGTAAATTATCCATTACAACCTATTTTACTTGTCCAGAGGGTTCGAAAATATGTGTAATCCAAGTTGCATTTGAAAGTGCTTACGTAAGGCTTTTCAAACCATGTTACGGCATGTAGTTGAATTTTTCCAATTTTTAAAATTAGGTGTGTTAAGATGAAATTTGTATCATTTTTTTATTGAAATATTTTAAAATAGTACAAATTGTTGACCAGAATAAAGATTGGAAGATATTATTCAGTTACAACAAGAGTGCTATTGGGGCTTCAATGTATGGGTTTTCCGTTTTGGAAAACAAAAGTTGGACAAACCCTGCAAATTGGAGGGGTCATTGCTCTATGTGATTTGCAGAGATTTTGTAACAATAGCAGCATCATTAGGGAAAAGCTTTATTTTCCAATACTTTGATTTTATAAATCAAGAACAAAAAAAGATCCAACGGGACACAGTTTATATTTTCTACAACGCTAATGGTATATTATCATATACTTCAACTAACTGATGGACAGTGTCATGTTTTTAAAGGGGGTATTACATTCGCCGTTTTCTATTTCAATGGAAATATAACTACTACTACTAACAATGTGGTCTTTTTATGTTTAGAATTAACTTCAGTTTCTTATATTTCTGGTAATTCCAGTATTGAATTTGTTCTTTTTTTTTCGAACACAGGGGGCGAGGGTAAAATATGCATTATCCAAAACGCTTCCAAAGAAGTGATTCAATATTTCGGCTTTATCACTCTCATTTGATATTTAGGTTGGTATGACCTTATTTATCCTTATCATAGAAAAGACAGTTTGTTTGTGGGGTTTTTTTTATTTCCAAATAAAAATCTACTTATTAGTTTGATTTTGAAGTATTTTTAAGTTATATACTTTGTTGCGTTGGTGATTGTAAAATATGAGATTTCTCGGCTTCTCATAATTGTATGTACAGATGACAGAATTAAACTTGCTTTTTTAACACACCTATTGTGTTGAACGAGTTTAATGTAATGTAAAACAGCTCACATGCTTGGTTTATCTCCAATAGAAATTGGTAAACTTTAAAATAGGCGAATTTAACTTGTGGTAGTTTCCTTATATAGTACCATTCTTCTCTTGTGTAACATGTTGCAGATTTCACAAAACATCAGTTTCACAGTTTACAGCTTCGTGGTCTGGCATATTGTTTCACTCAAACAGATTAAAATTGTAATCTCTTCTTATAATACTATGAACTGACATTTTGGGAGTTGAAATAAAATCATATGGCGTTTAACTTTTCTGCACTAATCAGTGTAACGGAGGCGGGCTGATAGCAATCTAATTAAAACACGGATCATATTTCGTTTCGTTTTATATACTTCAAAATTTCATTTTACCTGTCTTCACCACACTAGAATCTCAAAGTGTTATTATCATTGACGTGTTCTGGATGGTGTGTGGGATTAGCCAATGAAACGGTCTACGTCATAGGGTCAAGCCTCTCGTAAGACCTTGGACCCGACTTATCGCTACAACCGGTCGGTGTAGGCTATCGAACGTATAAAGATACGAAACGAAATATAGATCTGTATTTTAATCAGATTTGGGCTGATAGGGTTGACGATGATAGTGTTAATGACATCATTAAGGATGTTGGTTAGCACCACTTCATGTCTATAAAAGTTTGTATCGATATAAGATCAATTTTTTAAATTATTTTTTTACGTCAGCTGACTAATTTAATCGATGAGTCAAGGAGTGTCCAAAACTCTTATGGTGCATTGATTAGTATACACAATATCAACGAAAATGAAAAATTAGAATTGATTTCGATCCAGAAGGTTTCGTTATCGATATTTTCTCTAAAAGTTTATTGAATTTCTGTCTTGCCGCGAGGTGGAACTTGAAACCCGGCACGAAATTTTATTTTGTCATTTATAGGTTAGTTTCTGTTAACCTTATTATATGATCGAATTTGGCGTCTAGTTTTTTTTTTATACTACTGGATGTTTCCCCCCAAATTAAAAGATCAGTATATAAATGCGTAGCTATATGAACAAAATGAAATAATGGTACGCCAAAAATCAAAGGATGACGTCACATCTGTATTTTAAGCCCACAAGTTATAAACGTTCTACACAAGTAGGCTACAAGACTAACATCAGAAAGTGTTCGGGGGCAAGGGCAACATTTCTGGTTATATGGATTACATCTGGTAATAAGGAATGTGCCAATCTGAATTTCGATATTTTAGCTTTAGGTCTATGAGTAAATTGGGTATGACGTCAATGATTAAGACAGCTCACTGATCAGCAGTGAATAGTCGCTAGACCGCTTAATGATCAGCAGTGAATACTTGCTAGGCCGTCTGTAAAACATATTGGTCTGACGGGTCGACGGGGATACGGCAATACACACGTCTAGCCTACTTGTATTTTTACAAAATTGCCCAATTTAATAATTTATTCTCTTTTCATCTGCGACAAATTGAGTATAATGTAAGCATCATAAAATCAGAGACACAGCTTGATAAAAATTAACTGATTCACATAGATTATTGTTACACCCTATCCGACAGATACGTACGCTTGACGGGAACTTATATTAATGGATCCTCACGCTTCAAGGGTTGATGCAATATATTTTGTACCGTGAAGTTGGTAGGCCATCGTAGGTTGTACCATAGAAATATATACTTCGTTGTTTGATGCGCCACCAATTATTAAATGAATCAGTCATTTAAACCTTGGGGGATCACGTGGCTAAGTGGGTGAGGTGCTGGCTCGCTAGCCTGGACTGTTCGATCCCTGCATTTTCCGGTGTTGTTTCCCCTTGTCAGTGATGGGCCTGACACGGACAGCTGGGACGAAAAAACGAGGTCCTGTGTACACATTGGCGTGCACGTAAAAGATCCCTTGGCAGTTGGAATTCAGTTGCTGCCCGGGCACAATTTCCCTCTAATCACACTGATGGTGCCCGTCTTCAATTAGCCAAGGTTATGTGCAGAAGCGTAAGACGTTAAACCCCATTCCATTCATTTATTCATTTGAAACTTGGGATAGGATAAGATAGGATAGGATGGGTGGAATTAACTCGCCGCATCATCTATATATACTAATACATAAGTTTCTTCTTTCTAAGGGTTTCTTTAAGTTTAAAGTAGCAACACAGGGGGTAAAAGTATACACTATATTATGTCCATCTACAGCTTAATGTACTGCAACCCATCCTGGGTATCTCCAGTGGTTTCGTCTCCTCAAGGAAGGAGTACACTAGGGATACCGAGGATGCATTACGGAATGAGTACACCGGGGATATCGAGGATGACTGCAATCTCCCACATTTCTCAAATACAGCGTTTAAGAAACCTATTTCTTAAAGTTTCTGATTATTTGTATGTACATGTACTGTCATATAACTTGCATTATATAGAACAAGCGAATTGTGTTCAATCCGGTGGCGCGGTGAATAAGACTCTATCTCGGGTTCGCTCATGGTATTGGCCGAGAAAGTTTCTCAGGCAGGACTACTCCTTTTCGGTGGTGCAGGACGGGGATCCAAACAAAGGCAATGTCTAGTCGTTTGGATAGAACAAAAAAAACCCCTAGATCTAGTGTACACGTTGACGCGTACGAAAAAAGACTCCTTGCCAGTTAGAATTCGATGTGGTAGGTCGTAGGGAATATTTCCCTCATTATCACACTGCATCCATGGCGTACGCCCGTCTTTAATGGGTCGTAAATGAAATTGTTCCAATGCCACAGTCTTCACTTCTAAAATTGAGCGTTTCTCAGCATGTGTATAAAATACTAATTTTAACAGTAAATCTTGAATCCATGGTTAGTCCTAATTCCACCTGTAACTCAACGGTTTAGATAAATTTGGGATCGTGGAAAATATATTTTATTATTCTAAATATTGTGGTCATGAGAGGACGAACCCTATCGATGTTCAGCGTTCCGCGACCTTCCGTTCCAGATGTATACTCCCTTTTAATAGAACCTTGTGAACTCGATAGAAACTGTAGTTTTTAACGGATGTTTTGTCAAAAAATTATTTTACATTTAAATTTTCGGGATTATTTTTTACCCGACGACTCCCCACGAAAGCCTGTAATTACAAAGTCTCAAGGGCCCTAGGCGAAGTATGGCAAACCAATCTCAACAAATCATGTACTTTGTGTCTTATTCAACATTGCTTTTCAATTGTGTTGACCCCTGGCAGATAAAAAGTCACTTCCTCAAACCGACTTACGTATTGTTTGTTTGATTTGCTAATGTTTTGTCTCTAGTGTATATTGTTCAAAAATCATGATTTTAATGTAAATATAATTATATATATACATGTACATACCAAAATATTGTCATCATTAAGGGACCTAAGTCCGTAACTCAAAATCCTCCAACATCTTCGACATCGAAAACACGAATTATCGGTCAATTTAAATCAACATTGATGATATAAACTTGCCGGAAAAAGATGAGCGTCTGATATCCGATATTTAAGATAAAATAATTTTTCTAACATTGGTACACGAGTCGTGTACCATAATGCGCTTCAGCCCTAGTTGTATTGAGAGACTCGAGGGACGAGGCTAGACACATTGCACTCTACCACACGGCATATGTAGACTGGAATAACCAGGCACTAAAAAAATTGCACTGGATTGAAACTGAATGGCTTGTTTCGCCGAACATAACTGAATTGAAATTCAAGTAAAAACGGAAACCATTTAATGTAAATCAGTTTTTAGACATTCATATTACAGTATTATATGAGTTGCGACCCACTTTTGTCAATTTCTAGATCCCAAATGCTAGCGATTTAGCTCCTTTAATCTTAGTGTATTCTTACATTCTAATACGATGGGTTTACGGCAATGTACCTTCGGTGATCAAGATTACATTATGAACAGTAATTTCTTGCAGTCCCTAGCGTGTTTATTATAGACAATAAAAAACGTAAAAGCAGCCGGATAAATCAATTGTCAGTTGTTAAATAGGAACTGGAATATAGATAAGGCAATATTATAGATACATATTACTTCCGTCAAGTTCCGTGCACAAAGGTATTTGTACGAACGTATTCCAGTCCAGGTTTTTGGTGTTTTGTTTTTTAGAAACCGTTTCTAGATTCAAGTTGACCTTAAAAGCCGATTTTACAATAATAATACAGTGATAACATAAAACAATTATTTGAGCGATTCACAAATTCTATACAAAGTCTTTATAAAGCCGACACGTGAATATAATATAGCGAATTACTTGACGAGAACCAACAAATTTGTACACATGATTAGGTACGCCCCTGGTCCGCGTAAAGAAAAACAAAGTAGTGTCCACTACAAAAGGCGTGTCCAGTGGGGCACGTGGCTGTTCGGACATCATGGTATGGGACAGGTGTCTAATCAACTTTATAAAATCAACAGGCAACAAAATCATATTGTTCGAGTCAATTTGGCAAGTTTTATTAAGTTTCTCTTTCCGTTACTGATATCATCTCTGTATTCTATCTAGTGAATAGACTGACTTTAAGGGGTAGAACATTATTAACTGAATATGAAGTACCCGAAAGCATCTCATTCATGCTTTCTACAATAGATGATTAATTTCTCTGCATCTTTATCTATTATCATCTTTATAAAAACCACGGGGTATCATTCAATATTTTTGAGGACAAGAACTCAATATGGATATATCTAGCCATATGTACTCAGTGTTTATAAATTCAAGTATATTTTGTTCACTTCCAAACTGAAAGGAGTTGTATCTCTTTGATGTTGTTCAAAATAAAGTGTTGAATATCATGGGGAACACAGATGGGGGCCAGGCTACTATTAACATGCACCGTATTATATGGTCCATGCTTTTAAATAAGGGATAAAACCAGGCCCGAAGCCAGAAACCAAAATTTAGCCGACATAGGGGGGGGGGGGGGCGAGGAAGATAAATTTCCGACGATAAAAAATCAACGAACGAAGGTCATCGCCGACTGCCGTAAGCAGGAGGAGGGGAGAGAACGAAAATTAGAAGCTGAGAGGGTGAATTTAGGCCTCTATGACATGCAAGTGGCGAATGTGTCGAAAAAATAAGAGTTTCCAGCCGACATTAACTATCTAATTTGAGAGGATATGTCGTACTAAAACTCTCTCCCCGCGAAAATGCGAGATAGCTAACCAGCGATTTTTTTCAGACGCAGAGAGAAATATTCCGACAGGAACGGCCATGGGGGGGGGGGGGGGTCTCGTGTTACTTTGAATGTCCCAAAGGCAAACCAATAATATTTATATGGACTGTCTCTCAATACTGTAATAAGTCATAATAGATAATTTGATATATATATTTTTTAATGTCAATATAAATAATTTAATTTTGTTTCAAATCTTTACAATATAATAATAAGTTACAATACATATTCTACTCCACAATAACTATGGTTATTAAAAAATACATTGGATTTATTCACGAAGAATAGCACAGATATTTTAACTAATATTCAACATTTTAAACCAATGTCATTGTTTGAGAAAATCAGTATATTATCACAGTTAATAGCCCCCCCCCCCTCCCTCCATGAATTCAGTGGTGGCGCCACTTTACATTCAAAACTAGCCATTTCCAAGATCCATAACCCAGTTTTTATGGGTTCTGATCAAAGCTAAAATGCAATTATTTCTGTTGTAGGCCTATTCCTTAATTTTGGATTATATGCTTTGAAATATCCTGATTAAACAGTAGGCCTTCCGATAATTAAATTTATCCAGTTCATAAATAAATCATTTTCAGTCTAAACTATGTACAATATGGAAAATGGTCAATGTGGCATTAATGCTTGTATAAATTTAAAAGGAAAATTTTATGTTCCACTATTATTGGGGTATCAAGAGGAATTAATTCCCTGAAAGAAAAAAACCCTTTTGATATCAAAATGCTGTATTTGTAAGATAATGGTAGAACTTTGATTAATTTATAGTACAGTGAATACTTCACAAATCACTAGTTTCACATAAGACACTTAAAGATGAGAATGCTTGAAAAAGGTTTGTGCAACTTGATTGCTGCGGATGACGAAAAAGGGATAAAATCTTGGGATGTTCCTAATCCTCTCCTCCCTCATCTTCTTGTGTTTGTTCTGTCTCTGGTTCTGCAGATTCTACTGGTTCCTCAGGTTTTGGCGCCTCTTCAACTGGTTTTTCTGCTTCTCCCTACAATACATAATTGAACATTATTGAAAAATATCTATTATTAAGGAGTTAAACCATATAAGACTGAATTGGGTTAACAGATGAGTGATACTGATGACTATTAGTCATGGGCCAAGCTCATTCAAGTTTAATTTTAAAAGCCAGAGCTTACTACTAGCATTAGTTTAATTTTTGGTTTACTGTGTGGACTGTAGAATAAACAAACGGTTGCCATGCAAGATACGCTCCAAATAAAGCTAAAAACATGATTTTTCGTACAATCAAGGGGCATAATCTTGGAAGCTATGGTCAATTATGTGCCAATATCGAAAGGAACCAAAGTCTTTGGGTAAAAACAGACAAAACGTGTGATTTTATGTAGCCTACAATCAGGGACCATGATCCATGAATTTATGGTTAAATGCATATATCGGAAGGAACCAAGATCTTTGGGATATAAACCTATATCTCAAGTTTCGTCAAAATTGGATAAGAGCGTTCAGAAACAAAATGTGGACAGACAGGAGTGATAACAAAATAGGGCTTACATGTGGGCATATAGAATTCGGTTATATCACAATATGGATTTTACATGGACACCAAAAATTGAATAAAGACAGATTGTAATCTCACAAAACAAATGAACAAACAAAATCCAATGAAATTTACAATTTTATCTTTGATATTAGATCTTAGAGCTTAAAAATAAAAAATTATTTACATTTCTTGTAAATAAGTGGGTTTTGTTAACTAAATGAAATAAACCTTAAATCGTGTCATTATTTTAACCAACAGATATTTTAAACTCTCAAAACAGATGAACACCAAACTTAATCAATATAACATTTTCAATTCTCATCAAATCAAAGGGATTGTGTCCTTTTGATAAAATTGTATTAAATTAAAAAATTTTTTTTTTTCAGAAATCCATTAAATCCAATATTGAAAGAAAATAAATATTAAAAGTTTTAAATATATTTATATAGTTTATTTGCTAAACTTGCACTTTTAGAATGATTGACTTGTATTAGTAAGCCTATCAAGTGAACACAAGGAGTGCAATTTATAGTTATTATAAGGAAAAAGAAAATATTTTACTATTAAAAGCTTACAAACTTGTCCAAATTCATTAACAAAACAAAACAATAACACCCATGGAATAACAGGACTATGTAACAGAAATTGCTAATAAGAAAAAAACTATTAAAAACCCCAAACACAATATATATAGCAACAAAAAAAAGTTTTGGGAAAGCAACCGAAAGAAAAGAGAAAAATACAAATGAAACATAAAAAAAACTACTTTAAATTGAATGGATGAATTAATAAAAAAACAACAATCCTACAAGTTAGAGTCCTACAGGTGACTATAATAATATCTTTATATTTAATACAATTATCCTAATATTCATCACCTTTCATTTATATTCATAAATCATCATCAATATTTATCAATTGAATCAATCAACACTTTAAAATCAAGGAATTATTACAGCCTTGTAAATAGTTAGCACATTCTTCCTTTCATTCTTTCATCAAACTGTTTGTTTAATTTGAACAACTCAATGAAAATTATTTGTCGAATCTCTTTGTTCCCACCAACAACACAAGAAAAATGTAATGGCAGTAAGGCAATCATTTGTCAAAGCCTACATCAAATGATTACATTATCACAAACATCAGGTTGAATGAAAGATCGGCGAGTAAATATAAGGGTGGCAAGAGCCACAGAAAATTGTGCAATTTAAATCACACGAGCTCCTCTTCTACTTATTCAATGATGCGGAACTCCATTTTTATGTCAGACAATGGGAGCTAACCAGCTGAGTCGTATCTGAATGAGTTAGGCATCAGGTCGCTAACACTTTCCTCTCAATCTATTAACATAGTCAGCTCAAGGCAGTCAACAGTGAGTGAATATGCGTGAGGATTCCTCGCTCTGCCAGATGAGGAATTCCCACCAATCTCTCCAAGACGTCAATTTTGTGTCCATAAGGCACACTCCGTTAAAAGAAAAGGGGATTAAGTAGAAGGCTTGTTGGAGAAACAGGTGTCCGTCAAAACTAGTAACTCTCTTTACTAGTTGTAAATCTCGGCTTACTGGACTCTTTATAAAGCTAGACACCAACAAGACGAACCATTATATTATGTTAAAATACAAGGTGAAAGACTAAGAGTGCCTGGTTCACTGTATAATTTAGTGAGAATAATTTCTTCCACCTAATGCTGTATGTTGATACATCAACTTAATGGCTAATAGATGACATAAGGAACATGCCAGAAGTTCCTGTTCTCATCACAACAAAGAAGTTTCTTATGTAAATCACTATCATTTTTTCTCTTGTCAAACTTTCAAATCTACACATCTCATTTATCTGATCAAAAATAACAGATGCTCTTTAATTAAATAATCATGAAAAAAAGATTTTATCATGTTTAAAAAACTATCTTTTATGTGATTGGATGATTGAATAATTTTATTAATAGACAACAAAATTTGACAGGAGAGTTCAAAAAGTAAAAATAAATAAATAAAGCGAAAAGGGTATTGTCTGCAATTAGAGCTGTTCAAAATATCCTCAATATCACAATATTGTTTGCAAAATCCTCAATATCAGTACAATATTGTTTAATAAATCCTCAATATCACAATATTGTTTAAAAAATCCTCAATATCACAATATTGTTTTAAAAATCCTCAATATCACAATATTGTTTGCAAAGTCCTCAATATCACAATATTGTTTAAAAAATTCTGAATATATTGTCAGTATTGTGATATTTTTGTGCACCGGGCAAGTGTTGTTTGAAATCGGGTGCTAGTCCTCTCAAACAGCATCTCTCTTATTTATAGTTAAAATCTGGGCCTTGAATTGTTGCATATCAATATCATACTAAATTTATTTTATCTAATCAAAACCATGTCCCTATTCGTCGTCTGCTATTTTCATGATTTTTGTGAACAATCAATGACTATAGACATCACCAACAAGCCGAAACATTTTCAATTTATATTGAACATTGATAAGCAAGACGAAAAATGGCGAAAATAGTAATGGTATTTCCAGTTTTACCTATTTTTATAGTCTTGGTGTACCATATATATTTTGTGACTGGGTGTCAGGACATAGACTAGTCCGGTTACATTACCAGAAAAATGTGTAATTCTTTTAAGTCCATTATTAACATGTGATAAGTCGGATTAGTTATTCGGGGTGTTACTAAAGAATTCTTGAATGTTCAAAACTAATTTTTTTTGAGAATATTGCAGTGCAAACATCGGTTTTTGGAATCAAACAAAATATGAAAATACTGCGGTATCGTCAACATAATTTCGAGACCGCAATATATTGATTTATTGAAATTACCGTTCAGTCCTATCTGCAGTCAACAAAATCTTTCAACCAAAAAGCTAATTTTGCATCTTTTCAGTGAAAATCATTAAAATATTAAAATGTCTGTGCAACATGTGACAGTGTTTCATTATAAAATATTTTAATTGGTATTGTTAAAGTACATGTTAGGGTGTAATTCTGTTGTATAAATTATTTGTAACGTATCCAGAGTATTAAACATGTTATCTTATCTTAACATCAATTAACTATTATTCGTTTATCTAACTCTGCATATAATAATATGCATATTTTTGAAAAGAATTTTGTAAAAGATACATGCCGATTTACTACCGTCTGGTCAAGCTTGGTCACAACTGCAGAAAATTAGAATTAACGAAGCAGAAATATCAGCCAACCACAGATTTCAATAATCAATAAGCTTATTTTTTTAGGATTCAAATAAAGGATGATTTTATGGGTTTGTTATAATATGATAAGAGAAAAAAGCAGTGCCTTCCATACACTGACTTGAATGTTGTTGATCACGAAATAGGATAGAAACAACCCCTATTGCATTTCTAGTTGAAAACATAAAAGCCTAGTGTTGTTCTAATGGCTTTAATAACATTAGAACATGTGAACAAAAAAAAAAGATTTATCAAAAAATTAATAATATCATACTGTAGTAGTGGCTGGAGAAGGTTCAGCTTCTATTTTAACTTTCAGTGCATCCACTGTTGCAGATGCTACTTTTGTGTTCACTAATTTGGCATCTAAAGTATTGTAAAGTTCAAAACGACTGGAGCTAACTTCCCGGATCAAACCATCCAACACAAGTCGTCCAAGTTGTGATTTTTCTAACTGTATTTCAACTTGTTCCATTAACCATGGCATAAATCCTTGCTCAACATCTGTAGAAACAAATACAGAATTTATTATTAGACTCAGAAACAAAAATAAATTGCTTATTATTTTATTTTTTTAACCAATAAAAAACCCCAAAGGTAAATGGATATATATTCTTTTTTTTTTTTAAAGAAGTTGAGCGTACTTCCATTATTTTCAAGTAACCGGCAGTAACAATTTTCTCTGTGAGACAAGGGTTATAAAAATGTAGTCTCTCATGAGTTATGCCCCCTTAATATTAATTATTCTTGTGCTGTACTGAAACTCTACCCAGTTGGGTTACTTGTATTCTTGTAATTATTTTCTTTTATTCTTATGTTCAGTCATAAACGAAAAGTAAATATAATTTTTAAGATCTAATAAACTAATGCATACCTCTCTCAACTGGATCATAGAAATATCCATTATCTGCTAAGGTACCGAATACAGAGGGTACAAGATCGGCTAAGTAACTTTGAGCAAAAGCTCTAGCAGCAATTTTTTCTGCAGTTTCTTTTTCTTTCTTTAAAACTTCTCTTTGTTGTTTCATTCTTCTTTCCTAAAACACAATTTCAACAGATGTTGCATTAAAATAATTGTACATTATTTTTTTATTAGGAAACTGACAAAATTATAGGGGTCGCTGCCTGACCATTTCCCATTTATATCATGAATGTTGAAATATTTTTAACTAATCAATCGTTACTGATATTCCTTTTAGAGATTCAACTTTCCCAATATTGTAATCCCTCAAATGATCACCGGACATTTTAATATCTTATTTATAGCTATGTTTTGATTTTTTTACTAGATTTCGAGATTAATCATTCTTTGACAATCTAATTTTTAGACAAACAATAAGAAAGCTAATTGTTAACTAAAAGATTCAAAATAAAAAGAAATATTCACCTTTTCTTCTCTGTGTCGTCTTTCTTGTTCTTCAAGCCTCTGTTGTTCAACTAATTCTGCATTCCTCAATTCTTCAAATGCTCTCTGTTGTGATCTCAAGTTAGCTAATTCCTCTTCTTCCATGACTTCTAATAAACTCTGTTCTACTGTTTTACCTATTAATACTTCTAAGATAGGTTTTACTTCAATATTAAAATCAAACAACTGAAAGAATAAACACATGTGTTAATTAAATAGATTAGTTATCAAAAAAAGCAGGAAATGAATACTTGCATTAAAAGAATTAATGTTTTAAACTCTCCTTAAGGACACATTCAATTCACGCAACATTGAATAATGACTGGATTCAATCATTTAAACTATGACTTTGGGCCAACGTTCTATTTGCCTCAATTCAGCCCCCCCCCTCCATGTGCCACAGAAATAATGAAATATATAATATAACGTTGGTCAATATGTCACCTTCATAATATGTGCTGACAACTGTGCAATAAGTAATATATCATGGTTCGTATACCCTCCTCTTAATTTTCGGAATACAAGAAATACCTAACCTATATTAACTAGACATCTTTGTTTTTTTGGGTCAAAAATAAAATTGTTTCAAGATTGGTTTAGTGAGATAACCTTTCTTCGTTAAAAATTATACATAGACCGACAAAGACAATGTTGAAATTACAGATCTTGTATTTAACAGTAAACACAGTTAGCCAAAAATGAAACTAGAATTAGTAATCATGACCTAAATCAAAGTATATTTAAATACTATACAGAAAAACATAAAAACTTACTTCTCCCTCTAAGATTTGTGTAGTGACATCTATACCGGTTTTGGCAGGGATAAAGAGTGGGGAAGGAGGTCTATCAAGGAAGGCATCAGTTTGACAATCGACATCAGCTTCTTCTACTCTATCACTTAGTTCCTCTAGATATAATTCTGTTTGAACATCAATATGTTTTCTACCTTCCACTGCTTCAGGTGATCGAGGGCGAAGTTGATCTTTGGCTCTTTTTCTGGCAATGGCACGCCTTCTATTTTCCTGTTGTCTTTGAATCTCAATTGGATCAGGTTGTGCAGTCTAAAATAGTTCCATCAAAAAAATTAAATCATTGACATTAGGCATGACAATCTGTAGCATCTGGTTATTCCAGTCTACACAGTATTGATTTGCGCATGCTCTATAGATAGACATATGGATCAGCGTTTGTCATGAGTTGTGTGTGGAATATATTTAGCCTCGTTCTTCGATTCGTGTACCAATGGTAATATATTTATTTTGTCTTAAATATTGGATATGAGAAACGCATTATGGTACAAAATTCGTGTACTAGTAAAGTATTTACTTTGTCTTAAATATTGAAATCAGAAGCACATCCTTTCCCCGTAACATGACAACATCACTGTTGATTCAAATTGACATATAATTTGTGTTTTGAAAGTCAACGACTTTTGATGATATTGAGGTAACTTAGTACTTAGAGACTGAGCTGCTTTAACTTAAATAACTTTTTTTTATGAATTATTTTTGTGTAATGCTGTCATTTACATTTTAAACCCTTGTATTACTATTATGCTACCTAATTAATAGGTTTTCTCATTCTATAAGCTTACATTTAAATTTGTTTTTATAACTTACCGCTGGAAGTGTGTGTTGAGCATATGTATTACCTCTAACAATACGTCTATCATACATAATATTGCCATACTGTGGGGGTACTTCATCTCTTAAAAAAAATAATATATGGTCAGTAGATATAATTATACCTACATGGAACTCTTCAATATTATTATACTGACCTGAGTGATATTCTACAATTTTATACCCTTTTCATACAAACACATCTTTTAATAAAGTTTATAAGTTACAAGTGGCTCTATGCCGACGGCGACACTATGCTCAATGAGTCAATATATGTCAATATCATGTCTACTTCAAGTAAAAATTAAAATATAATGATCACGAACATGGAACTACATGCATTGCTTTTTAATTAGGCTACCATTATTACTATCATAACCCCTGATAATTTGGCCGCAAGTACTCTTTTGACTTCAGGTTATTTATTGGGTCCCCTGGGAAAGCCCCCTAAACCTAATTCCCCATCCCCAATCAAGAATTGCTTCCGCCGGCCCCGATATTGAATTGATTGATAACAAAATAAAGAATTCTTCATAAATGTCACCAATCCATCTCTAAACAATAAGATGATACATTGATTTCTATGTCAATTTTCTTTTAAAATTATCCATTGATTTTTCACTTACTGTGGAATAACGCTAACGGGTTCTCTGTATTTTTTTCTTTCTTGGACGGCTCGAGGCTGACTAGAAAATGTGTACGTTCCACCGTCACCTTTGGGTGGAAGAACGGCTGCCATATTCTTGGTTTTGTGTATTAAATGAAAGACAACTTTCCTGAGCAGTGATTTTCCAGAATGGTCACTATTTCCCTTGATTTAAACCCAATTTCCCAGCGACGTTCATGGAGACAAAATAATATTGACATCACAGTTACCTAGCAACAGCTGTACCGCAGTCAAAATCTGATTATGGATCAACTTTCAAAAATAGATAAACAAGAAAAAAAGAACCATTGACCAATTACTTATTTCAATAAAAATTTTGCTAAGAATTCCATATTCAAATGCAATTTAATTTTATCTCTTGACTAAGTCGATTTTATGCCGAATACTAGCGGTTGTGTTCAATTTCGGGAACTTAATGGACTGTCGTTTTAGCGAAACGAAATTTCCATTGTGACTTATAAAAATACTAATAGTAATACGCGTTTCAGTACAAATAGCCGAGAACAATTAGCCTGGCAAATAAAAATAAATAGGCTAGAGAAAGAAATGGGGGTTAACGTCCTCACAACACAACTAGGTCATTTCGGGACTAACATATGGGTTAATTTCATTTCAAAAATCCGCTTGTATATTATATAGAAATTGTATGGTTTATTGTAGGCTATAAATTACATATATTTTTTAAAAGGTATTGTTAGGTATTATTATTATTATAATGTACGGTGCGAAAGGATATTTCATTTAAAGAGGGATTAGATGGGTCCTTTGAACATAAGACTTAAATATTGCTTTAATTTAGGAAACTCGAGGTTGTGCAAGCAGATGTTTGAACACTTTAAATAAATCCACAGGAGGACGTGGATAATAAAATAATTATAGCCTCAGGATCATTTCATATGATCGAGGATCTTCTTCACAAAAAAAATTTTGTTCATGTCAGAAATACGATTTACATGGGAGTAAGTGCTCTCTATTCACGTATATATTGAAATACAAAAGCTATAAACGAACGTCCTCTTTAATTGAGTCAAGTGACATGATTTCGATTCCCGACATAACGTGACAAGGTTTTCGGTCGCCTGGCCAACCACGTGAGCTTTCTTAGGACCCCCCAGCCCGCACAATCCTCCTCTGCTATTGCTAAGAATCCCTATGCTCAAATTATGAGGGCCATTTGCCTTAACAATGAAAACACGAATTATTTGTCAATTTTAATCAATAATGATGTTGGGATCTTACCGGCAAAGATGGGCTTCTGATAGCTAATATTTAAAACAAAATCAACATTTTACGATAGGTGCACGAATCGTGTACATAACGCGTTTCCTTGCCATTTGTAACAGGCGATTCAAAGAACGAGATTAGACATATTCCCCAAAAATGTAGTTTTTACCAAATTAAAAAAGGTTAATTTTATTTGAAGGTCCATTACAGGTTCTAGAATATCTCTTTTGCGATGAATAAGTTTTTAATTTCTAAATCATCAATAAAAGAGAACTAAATTTTATTTACTTGTAATATACACAACTAAAAACTATATAGTGGCTTACTGTACTCAAAACAATAGAGGGTTCGAGTTTTATAGCACACTTTATTGGTGTCAGTAATTATCACATAATATGTTATAGAACTGCTTAAACTGCTACGATAGATGTGTAATAAAACTTTCATCAATCGGAAGTGACGAACGCCAAAGGAAAACACGAGTTATCACTCTATAAAACAGATTCACGGATAATTTTCTGCTCACTAATAATTCCTTCGAAGACCAAAAGTTGTTATATTGGACTGCAAGATGATATCTGACAATTCAATAAAGTAATTGAGTGTCATTAAGCGGCCCTTGATATTGACAATTATATTAAGCGTGTGTATGCGATATTGAAGCTCGATATAATTGATGTCAATATGATTGAAGAAATCAAAAGTCCGTAGATTTTTTATTGACGAACCGTCAATTTTTTTACAACAATTGACCGTGTGTGGGCGTCATCAAATATGTTGACGCAATATTTCATTTATCGAAGTAGGTGTGGGTGTGTGTGTGTGTGGGGGGGGGGGCAACTTTCGAGCAATTATTTGACCTAGTTGGCAAAATACATAACACTAAATTTTCGTTTTTTTTTTTTTTGAATAGTTGGCAAAATAAAGTGGCCGATATCTAATTTTACGTTTCTTTTAATTGGATATTAAAACATTTTGTTTGGGCCAGCTGTTTTGTGTGCCATTTTTCGGGCATCGATTATTATTTGTGAATGCAGTTGAAACAGCAGAGGTAGATCACCCCATAGACTGTGTAGACAGCTGCCTAGGGCGCAAGAAAAAATACGACCAAATAAAATTTTTGACGACCTTTTTACATTATTTAATTCACTGCATGGACTACGCTTCCGACAAACCTCACTCGAATGTGTCGGCCGTTCACTATGAGGGAAAAGGCACACATGGCCAGTGACACAATTGCGCTCGAGATTAGCTTTAGTGTGATATGTCACTCTAACTTGGAGACTGGTCACTCTATCGCCTTGCATTAGCCTGGTATCCGGTTTCACTTTCATTTTTAAAAAAAGTTTTCGCGATATTCTCTTGAAATTTGTCTTTCTTTCGTTACGTGAAGGCCACTTCATTTCAACGTAGGTCGGTCTGCCGTTGATATGGCTCGGAGGTGTGGATAGTAGAACAGAAAAACACAAGAAGCTGAAATGCTGAAAAAAGCGGGCAGAACTACGCCCAAAATGGCGAGGGACAGGATCACTTCTCAGTCGACGAAAACACGAATGGTACGCCTATCATCGAGAATAATGAATCGCCGACCGACACAGCAGGGGGTGATTTCTAAAGCCAGTTTAGCGAAGGGCCCAGTTGGTCGAGCTGCCACAGGGCCCATCAGAGCCTAGATCCGCCTCTGTGCAACAGTCTTATTGAATGGTTGGGGTTGAGCTCGACATGTGTGGGATTCGGTTACGAAACTATTGGACAACTTTGGTCCGACTATAGTGTTGCTTAACGCATCGGCTAGAGAATCAGACAAACGCATTTACGGTAGTTGAATTTTCAAAACTTTTCTCCGAGAAGGGCGGCTCCCAGATCCCGAGACGATTGATTGGCTGTTTGTGATTCGGGTCAGCCACCAAAGGTTGGTTAATTTGGACCACATTTAAGTTGCTGTATTCCATGCTGAAATAGCAGGAACACGCGTTTGCGACAGTTAAATTTTCAAAATTGTCTCTCGATGGTCCCGTCTCCATGAAATTGGAATCGGCTATCAATAGACCACTTAAAGTCGCTGTATTCGGGGACTGGAATAGCAGGAAAACGCGTTTGCAACCGTCAAATTTTTGTTGAAGGGTGTAGTGGTAGGGTCCCTACGCGGTAAGCTCCGTTTCTCCGCTCTCATGAAGACCGTCGCCGCCGTCCATAACCCGAATGATTTACCCGCCCCACCAATTCCCATCGAGCCCCCACGCCTATGGTACTTGGAACTGCCCAAGATAATGCTAAACAAATAGTTCCGTCCATGATGGCTGCTTTGCTCAGAAGGAATATTGAGACGATATAATTGAACGTGTGTCGAATTTTGTTTCAATTAAATTGACATCAATAATATTGACAATTATATTGAGCGTGTGTGGGCCGCTTTAGATAAGAGAACTCGAGAAAAATAAAAATAGTCCGTAGGCCTACATACCCTTGTTTTTATTCCTTCTATACCTTATAAAAACATGGAAATGCAGGGACTTTTTCATTCGTGTTCAATATCTTGTGGCAGTCAATTCTTTTTAAAATTGTCAGATACCCTCTCACAGTCTCACACAACAACTTTTGGTATTCGAAGGAATTATTAGTGAGCAAAAATTCGTCCATGCATATATTATAACTCGTCACTTCAGTCAATTATATAGAGGGATTACTCGTATTTTCCTTTGGCGTTCGTAACTTCCGTTGTTGAAACCTTTATTACTCATCTATCGTAGCAATGATCTCTGTGTTAAAATTATATTTGGAAAGTGTTAAACCAGTTCTATCACATGTGTGATAATGACTGACATCAAATTGTCCTTTAAGATTTCTATTCATTCGCTTAACTCTGAATTTAAATTCGCTGTTAAATTGAACACGTTCAAAAATACAATATTTTTTATACAACTTTTACAAAGTACAGTTATGTGCCCAAATTTCCCAAGCATTTGGTGTTCAAAATAGGGAGGGGGGGGGGGCTAGAAATTTACACACATCGGAATTACTCAAGTCTGGCGACCATCATTCTGATAGCGGAAAAGCGTTTGGGATGCACACATATATATTTACAACGTGCGGGAAATGTAAAGAAATTATTGAATCCAATGGTTTTATAAGTTTACGATATGTAATATATATCAATAAATAACAATTACATTGTATTGAGTTGTCTTTTCCTTTTATTTTAATTATGAAGCTATCTGTAGTAAAGCAAAATATTGATCCAAAATATTGGTCTGATTGGTCGTCTGCCTGTCAATTGATCCGATCGGTCTATGGATTGATCCGAAAGGTCTTGGTCCGAGTTGTCTGGTTACCAGTGACTTACCCCCCCCCCCCGATCCCCCCACACACCTTTCTTTTATTTATTTTTAACGGGGCCGTCATCAGCCGTCATAACGGTTTATATTGTTGCATTGAGATTAATATAAGTAACTATATTTAGAAATGGCATTTGTAGGCCTCAGGGCATATTATAATCTTGTTTGTTTGTTTAAATCACAATAATAAACAAATAACAAATTAATCCCATATACAACAATATATATTGATATTTGACAGTATTTAAGATCTTTTATAGATATTTTGATGTCAACTCTAGTTCACAACTGCCAAATTGTTATTTATGTTACAGGCATGTTTTGAGGAATCAAATTAAAACCTATTGCTTATTATTATTCATTCCCATTTTGTTTGTAAATAAATTTATCAACAAATATTTCAAGGTTGGGATTAGGGTATAAATATCATGTACAATCAAAGCCCTTCAAATCCTTTTGGACCTTCGGAGATCTTTTTTTTTTCTGGCGTTAAGAGAATCTGTATTCTGAAGATGTTCAAGTTAGCTGTTCTCGTTTTGATGGCCACGTTAGCCATGACTTCCGCGCAGACCCAAGGTAAGAATCATAGAATCATATAGGCATTGTTCTTTTCTTTTAAACAGCATATATTTTATCTCCATTTACATCGGTCAAAGTTTTAATTTGCTTTGAAATTTGTAAAGGGGGGGGGGGCTGAGAATAAGACTGCTGCCATAATGGCAGGCTTAAAGAAGCTAAATCGCTAATATTTGTTTGTAATCTAGAAATTGACACAATAATGTAATATGAATGTATATAAACTGATTTACATTCAATTGTTTCATTTTTATTCTAATCTTAAATCTGTTGTTCGACGAAATACGTCAGCCGTCTCAATCGAATGGCAATTTCTAGCGTCTGGTTTCTATATGTTCTGCATGCTCTCCAGATAAGAATATGGTCAACGTTGACACGACTTGTGGAATATGTCTACCCTCGTTCTTAGAGCTATTGTTACAAATGCCACTTACAGTCCATCCATTATTTAGCATGTATAATCAAATGAGAGTTCAATTGGATGCAAGACATTGAAGGGAGAAACATCTATGAATATAACGTAAAATGAAATGGGGTGAAATGTTCTACGGTTCTGCACCTACCGGAGATAATGAAGGCTGGCATACATCATTTAATGTTCTAGGAAAATGCATGTATTTTTCGTCCTATCCGATTAGACGCCGTTCCTGACCATGCCCTGTGTCTAGCCCCACTGGCAGCGGAAAACACAACGAAAATCCCCAATGAACTTTCTCGTCCAACAGCGAGGGCCAACCCCAGACCATCTGGTTGGCGAATCAGCTATATATAAACGTTATTTTCCTTAGGGATTCGTACCCATTTTATACCCCGATTGAACCATTGACCCTATAATACATTATAAGGTCCATGATTGAACAAATCTGCAGTATTCGATACTTTTTCTTGTAAATATTTGTTATTTATTTTATAGGATGCTCTACTACAACAGGGTGTGTTGGAGGTTATTGTTATCAAGCAACGCCATCTATTTTGCCTACTGGTACATGTATTTGTCCTAACGGTTTCGCTATCAGCCAACTTACTCCCACCACGTGTTCAGGTAACTCAAATTAAGAATTCGAATTATCTTAAATAATCATGTTGTTCGTCGAGCCATTAGACGTTCCGTTTTGAGACTAGCATTCCCCATTCGAACATGATTTAATAATAGGACTGACATAGGGAATCTTTGATTAAGCGCATGTATCTTTAGTTCAGTTTACCCCCCCCCCCCCCGATTCTTAATCTTATTTTGTAAAGTTAGGCAAATATAAATGTGGAAAAACACTATTTGCATATTTGAAAAAGGCAATCAGTGATATCTGGAATTTCGTATAATGGTGTTTTCAAGGTATGCCAATCTGAGTTTGCCAGTAAATAATTTATATATTATTTAAGCAGCAATGGATGTGTTTTTAATTTTAGCGATAGGTATCATGGTAACGATAATTTCGGACAAAGACTCTATTTTAACATTGAATACACCGCCCCCCCCCCCATCTTTGGTCGTTTTTAGGGACTATGAATGGGCCAGGGAATTTTTTACATATTTGAAAAGAGCGATTATAGGTAACATTTTGGATATGCAAGAGCTTAATCTGGCTATTGTAGGTCTTTCTTTAGGCCTTAAATATTATCTAAATTATTAATTGGACATTAATTAATTTATCCAGACCATAATCAACTCTCGATGGCATCGTTAGCCTGTGATATTTATTGAATTTGAATTATGAAAATACGATTGTATTAGAAAACTATTTACATATTTACAAATAGAAAATGAACGTGCTTTTCACTAATATGTAGAATGATGCCTGGAATTTCGTATTTGAACATTGCAGAGTCCCCCCCCCCCCCACGTTATCATGGTAAGGACGTCCAATAAGTAAATTTCTTATTGTGTGCTAAGCTGATTTTTTGTTATAGTGTGGTGAATATCCTTGTTATGGCTTATAGTGTGCCAGATTCACGTATATGTTAATAAGTCACGTGATATCCTACATTTGCATATTGAAGATGATGCTGAGCAAAATATGCTATGTAGAAAGCGTTAAGGAAAAATGGGATGTGACAGAGCGCAAATGTAAAATGTAATGCGAGAAATGTAAAATGTTGGCAGGTCAAAAAAACATTTTGTTCTTTTTAAAAAAGTGTGCTTATGAAATACTTTAGCAACCCCAAAGGTTCACCTATGTGTACCATAAATAAATGCCATGTTACGGTAAAGTTTAACAAAGGAGGGGGGGGGGGCATAAATTTAAAATTTGTCCCAAATAAAACTATCTATATACAAAACTGTCATGTACTATAATTTTTGGACCAGGCAATGACCAGAATATGTCCCCTTTTCACTGTTGCCTAATATTCTTTTCTATATTTTGTTTTAGATATTAATGAATGTCTGAGATACCAATGTGGATTTAATGTACCATGCGTTAATACTATTGGTAGCTACTATTGTAGTCCTAATTGTAAGTATTTAGGGGTATAGGTGGTCGAATAGTCAACGTTGTAGGCCTAATATGTTGTCCCTTAATACGCTATCACTTCGAGAGAAGCGGGCGTTAAAAATATTTTACACAGCGTGTACACTTGTTATAGCTTGTGCCGGTGGGAGTTATTTCGGCTTTTTAATAAAGTGTCAAGGATCTTTTAAGAAATTGTAAGTCAGAATAAAAAGCATGAAATTAATCTCGCGTACGAGACGAGAGAGAGAGAGAGAGAGAGAGAGAGAGAGAGACTTATGATTCCATTTGTCTCTGAAACTGTATTTCTCATTTCTTATTTCAGACAACAACATCTTCCGTTCATATTACTGGTGGGACTCCTTTTTTGATGATTAATCAAGCTGATTTATTCAAATACTAAATAATTATTAATGTATTATTAACAGTAGCATGTACTAGAATTTATAGATATTTTGAAATGTGATTTATATATTTTTATTAGATTTAATAAAATACTAAATAATTAGTAATGTATTAATAACAGTAGCATCTACTATATCATATGTGATTCAAATATTTTTAATATAACTTTTAAATATGATTGATATATTTTAAATAATTCTATAAACTAATAAAATCATAAGCACCCAATAATGTCTGTTTTATTCGGGTCCGAGACCCCCCCCCCCCGTTTATATCTTGTCGCTTCGTCATTAATTGTTTAAAGAGAGAGAGAGAGAGAGGGGGGAGAGGGGGGGGAGAAAAAGAGGGGATTAACGTCCACTCGACACAAACTAGGTCATTTAAGGACTAACATTTGGTTTAATTTTATTTCAACAATTCGCTTGCATGTAGGGGTCTTTAGCTGTGGGAGGAAACTCAATTGTTTAAGCAAAAAACAAAATATATGCACGTCGAAGATGAAACATGCTCACCAGCTTTACATTCGATAATTTTCTTGCTTTTTTGAACAGGGCTTTAAATAAGATTAAATTCTCGTAGCATGGATTTTGAAAATTCAAAACTGAAAAACGGCATATGTAGACTATCCTGGCGCAGTTTATAATTTTACTTGGCTATGCGCAGGGGGGGGGGGGGGGGGGCGCATGAATATTCAGCACTAGGAAGATAACGCACCACTTTTGTTACGATAATATCATCGTATCAACATCAAAACTCAAATTCTATCACTAACAAGAAGCACGATTTTCTTATTTTCAAAGCACTTTTTTTTTTATTTCGAATAAAGGCATTTTGTGTGCACAAGTATTTCATACTACTAGGCCTATATTTTAAATCTTTTACAATCAAATTATTTATTAATCCGAATTTTGGGGGTGTTTTAATGTCGGCTTGTAAGGATACAGTTTTTAATTTCTGAAAACCATGTGAATTCAATAGGAGGCTATAGTTTAAAAGATTTTTTTAAAGCCGGAGTGAAGCCCCCATATGCGACCTCCCCTTACACAAAATTGTGTTCGTACAACTAGCTTTATTTTTGTCTAGTATCGGTTTTAAAAAAAAGGGGGGGGGGTATCTATCCAATATTCAATTATGAATGAAATGTGTAATATTCTCGTTTCGTTTTATTTTCCTGCCGTTTGAAATCCAAAATATGCGTTTTACTGTATTATTTTCGGTCTGGTTAATCGTAATCATAGAATCGTCAACGCCATACCACTACTGTTATTACTGCTAATGATTAGGATGAAATTCGGATACGTCAATGAGACGTCAATATAATTTTAAATTTATTATCGAAATTATATAATGAAACTGGAAATTTATATTTGTATTTTAAATTTTATTGGTGAATTTAAACAAATAAAAGTAGACAAAATAGTGACGTTATTTTACTAGACGTGACCTCAAGGTCATTTCACAGTGTAGTAAAAAGGCGTTCGCGTCATCTGTGAGGGACTGTTAAACACGGCTACTGAAGTTAAAGCAATGGCGCTTGTCGGTCGTGTGTTTCGCTGCATAGTACCTAAATTTGCCTTTCCTTCAAGTTCACCAGTTTTGACAGCACTCGCTCTTCCGAATTCCTGTAACAGGTATTCCAATAAGTCATGGACGGAAACTTACAAAAGATTTTCCTCGTCTATACCAAAACAGAAGAAAGAAACGTATGTATAATTTTATAATATTTATTTTTTACTTATTTTATTTGACCACGGACGTGACGGAGAGTGTTCGTTCGGTATATCATAACTGTAGTAAGGGTAGATCTAACTAACTAAGAAAGAAATACAAATAAATAGATTTAAAGTTTCTAGGCCACACAGTATGCGAATTAGACCTATAAAATATGTAACGGGCATTGATTAATTGCCTGAAATGAGCGAAGTTGATGTTGTCAAATAAATATAAAACCTTTAATGCCTTATAAATTAAGTTTCTCAACTGATTACAAATAATAATATTAAATAAATACCAAATTGATTTTAATTTAGATCTAAATTGTATGATTAGTTTTGTTTTAAAAAAATATTGTTAGAATTGTTTTCTTCAACGTCAAAAATATCATTGAACGCTTCATAGAAATAGTTTCATGAGACACGTAATCTCGCTTGGGCGAGATTTGGTAAGTTGGCACAGGAATTGTCAGTTTTGCCCGGTGTATCCGGTTCCAGTCTGAATTTTTTTTTATCAACAGTCTATGGGTGACAGTTTTCAGGCCAGGCGGAGGAGGGGGGCTATAATAATTAGGCTGCAAGTACTCTTTTCTTCAGGTTATTGCGGCCACTGAACCCTCGCCTATAGAAAACTGGTTTTAATTACGCTCAGTCCTGTGTTGCCGGAGAAGAGCTTTGCTTAAGCACTGCACTCCGCGCGATGCTTTAGAGCTTGCTATATTAATAACGACTCATCATTTAACTACACATGTTGAAGATGTAATGGATATTAACCCAAACTGATCAGCACTGAATATTCGTAAGATGGTTACAATTACTAAAAGAAAAAAGGGATAGGGGATGACATCGATGCAAGTTCGCTACATTAGAAATGTAGCTCTCAATATCAAATTTCTTTTCCTTCTACATGTAGTTCTAGAAATTAAATTCTAAAATATTTTTTGGAAAGTACTAGAAAAAGAAAATAAAGGTGTTTAATTTTGTAGTACTAGTGTTATTATATTATAGGACCTATCTAGATAAAAAATATTTCTTATTTTATTTAGTGTAGATCTAAACGAGTTCATAGTATGTTAGTATGTGATTGTGACATCACAACCTGCAGCAAAGATTATGCACAGACAGGTTGTTCAAGAGGGGTCTTATCAAACTTCTTTTCTTATTATATAAATGTATAAAACTAGTATAAGGTTAGGATACAAATCTCATACCTGTTGCATTAGTTAACTTCATGGAACAGTACACTTGAAAATACTTTGACTGATCCCTGTTTTAATCCTTGTTTCATGATACGTAATGTAATTTGTTTCAGAGTAACTATTTATTTTGTTGATCGTGATGGTGATTGTATTGAAGCTGAAGGCGATGTAGGCAACAATTTTCTCAATCTTGCTATAAACAATGATGTTGAATTGGAAGGTATATGAAGAGGTCCACCGCAAAAAAAACAAGACATTACTTTCAGTCAATACGGAAAAAAGTATTCCCAATTATAATCAATTATATTTGAATTTTCTATGACGGAAATTATGATTAATAATAATAAGACAGAGGTATTTTTTAAAACTTTTTTTCCAGTGTGTCAGTTCATTTCACAGATAGTGAGGGTAACCAATATTCTGCTAATGCCAAAGTAGGAGACAATTTATTGGATGTGATTATTGAAAATGATATTGATATCGATGGATTTGGTTAGTAAAATTATTATTTTTTGATTTTGCTTTTTTTCTATTGGTCTTCATAAATTCTGTAAAGATTAAGTTGCTTAATTTTTTCTATCTAAAATTTTTAATATTTGTGTTAACTTGACTGAAGGTAAAGTCTGTTTTTATTATTATTACTAAAGTAAAGATATCCCAATTTATTAAAATTTTATTGCAAATAGTCAATTTCTTCAAGTGCTTCATTTCGTTGGTTTGGCCACCTCAAGGAGTTGGCCAGATGTATATTTCTGTATTGGTAATAGGAATAATCACCCAGCCCATAGGCTTGACCTTGACATTATAGATTTGGCAATTATATTTAAAGGGTCAATCCTGATAATGTTTTTGAGAATAAAACTGTTTAATTTTGTCTTAAAATCCCTTTAAATCCCCTACCTTAGGGCCGAGCAACTAACACAATATATGGAAATAGAGTCCGGTGTCCCAAGCTGTATTATGCGGTGATTGGATAAAACCAGACTTTTTTTTTTATAAAAATAACGTGTCAGTGAAATTTACTTTTGTTATCAAGTACAGCACATGGACCATTCACCGTGTAGACCTCTACAAGAATGGGAATCGATTATCGGGTCACCCAATGAAAGAATTCACCTGAAATCTTAACAGGGTTACGTGTCCGGATAAGCTGTTTTTACTTTAACGCTCACGTCCAAACGACTCAATATTTTGAGCTGAAATTATGAGTCAGGGTATATACACCATTCTTCTATATTTAGGCGTTTAAATTTCATACTACTCAGACTTTTATTTTTGAGACTCTGTACAATTCGGGACTGTCCCTTTAATAACTTTGAATTTAACATGGATGCATTGTTCAAATCTAACTAACTAGGATGATAGTGTTATTTATACAAGAAGACATGGTTAACCATAGTTTTAATTCATTATCAAAAGGTCATATGAACCTACACATAAATGTAATTGTTAGTTATTAAGTAAAATATCAACATTTTTAATTTTCAAGCAGAATGATTGAGATAGGGATTATTTTTAAGTAAGACTGACATCCTACATACATATGTCATTGAGTGTTATTTTTGTATCGATTAAGAAGTGTCCTCTAGAATCCTGCTGTTTTTTTCTCACAAGTTAGCTTAATCTCACATCATAGTGTGTAATTGTTGTTATTATGTTGCAGGTGCGTGTGAAGGCACCCTGGCTTGCTCCACCTGCCATCTAATCTTCAAACAAGCAGATTATGACAAACTACCTGAAACACCCACTGATGAAGAATTAGACATGTTAGATCTAGCATATGGATTGACAGATACGTAAGTCAATTTGTATTATTTTACATCCAACATAAATTAAAAACACTTCTATGGATAATTAGTGCAATTAGAATTACATCATTAATTAATGTGGTACACAGGTGTAGTTTATTAGATTGACAATGTTTACTGGTGATTTTCATTTACTGTTAGTGACATAGCAGATTATCTATATGTTAACTGTTGACATTGTGCAATGCAAAATTACTTGTATTTTATATACCGCTATGATCTGTTTCCAGAAAAATCGTAACAAAATTGTTGTTTAATGTGAAAAGTAGGAATCTAGAGAAGCGGCTTCTATATTCATATTCACAAAGGGTGGGTTGAGTGGGGGCTACAACGCTCCATAACTCTGTTTTGGTAGGGGCTAGTGGTCTAGAATGCCGCGCTTCGACCTCTAGCTGGCCAGCCACCTCTGGTTTGTGGCTGTGATTTTTAGCCCTGGTGTGAGCGTATGTGGCATGGAGATATGGGCGCCTTCTTAACCATGTTAGTCCCGAAATGACTTAGTTGTGTTGAGTGGACATTAAACCCCATTTCTCTCTCTCTCTGTTTTGGGGGCCTCACAGGACAGACGACCCTAATTATTATCAATATTTGCATCTGTGTCTATATATGGTGGTTACTGCAGAGTTTTATTATTTACACTAATCTGATGGGAATTTTTAAAGAATGTTAATTGGCACAATGAATTACAGGCATTCCAATGTTTACACAAGACCTCAGGTTTTTCATCCCGTCCGAATGCCTAGACAGTGTTCCCTACTATACCTGTCTGAAAATCCTGAGGAACTTTCTCAAGCAGTACCAAAAACAAAACTTATCAGATGTTGAGTATACTCAGTGGTAAAAAAAAATGGTTTATGTGAATTATCTTCTTATGTGTTTCAGATCTAGATTAGGTTGTCAAGTTATAGTTACAAAAGATATGGAGGGATTACAAGTGTCTGTACCAGCCGGGGTATCTGATGCCAGGGGGCCATCTTAACTATTATTCACTTATAGACATTTATATATATGTATTCAGAAATAATTTTAATTGAGAATCCTTTTTTTCTAATTGTTCACTTTTTAACATTTCATTAAATAAAATAATTGTTAAATAGTGTTTTAAAATGACTAGATCTCTTATATTTGACTAAAAAATATAAGTGTTGGTTTAGTTATGTTTCAGGTTTTCTGGTTTGGGTTTGTTTACATTTAAAATATTACAATTTAGATCGACAAATATTCAAATATAATTGCTACTGTGTTCCACAGTTTATTAAGCCCCCCAAAATAGTAAACAAGCTCACTTGATATTGTTAAATTTTGTTTCATATCAGATTAAAGCAATTTGGAGGGGGGGGGGGGAGACCGAATGTTTAGCATAATAATATGCTAACTAGTGGGGTTTCGATTCCCTGCTTGTATGTGACAAGGAGAAGGGTCGCCTGTCAAACCTAGTTGGTTTTCTCAAGGTCCTCTGGTTTCCTCCCACTGCTAAAGACTCCTCAGGCAAGCAAATTATTGAAATAAAATTAAACCGTGTTAGTCCCGAAATGACCTAGTTTGTGTCCAGTAGATGTTAAACCCCATTTTTCTCTCTCTCTATTCTAATTAATAAACTATGTAATTACATTTGTGTGATAAAATGTTGAGAGATAACTTGTTTACCTCTATGTGTATATTTACTGATGTATATTCTTTTCTTTATATTAACATTTGTTTGCAATACATATTTTTTTAAAAAAATATTGAATAACCTTTTATTGTTCTTATGCTCATTTACTGATGTAGATTAATATGAATGAATGACTGTAATTAAGTTGCTCAAGACAAGCTGATAAATAGTTCAGTAAAAAGACTTTCAGTTGACTATTCTGCTTGTAGTAACACTAGTAGAAATTCCACATTTGACAAATAGTTACTTTTCAATAGTGTGAAATCGGTATTTAAATAAAGGAAGATGTACATGATATATAATATGGTGTTTATGATAAACTCATGTAATATGCATGTTCTTCATCTTTCTGAACACTCATACTTATCATTGATCATATGATTAGGGTTTAATATCTCCCTTTTCTGCACCAACTGAAAACAGGTCATATGATTCGAATTATGGAATGTTTGAATCTGACTAACTATAATTGTTCGTAATTTCCCTGCAAGACTTAGCTTTTTTGTATTTACGAAAGAAAAATATTAATTTGCTCAGTTTTGGTCACTATTTTTCTATCATATTAATTTAAACCGTTAAACTGGATTTTACTTCATGGTATGTAAATATCATTGAATCAGTTCAGTAGCAATTTGATGGAGATGGTTAATGGAGAAGTCAAAATCATTAAAGAGTATGGTCTAGGACAGCTACTAAAATTTGAAAAAAAAATTCTAGACACATCCATACAAACGCTATACTAACCAGCTAGTTACACTTGAGACGTCGCTGGTGGATTCAGAAATAGCAGTTGGATTCAGAAATAGCAGTTGTCAATAAACAAACAAACATGACTCTACAAGCTACAAGTTAATTTAACACACAAAACAAACAAATTTGACCATGTACATGTACTAAAGGCATCACCATATTTATACACCCACAATTAACCTGGTTGGTGCAGAAAAGTAGAACATTAATAAATACATTTCATATAATAAAACATACCGGTATGTACATGAATACATGTACTACCAAACCAATTTGTTTAAATGATTTTTGAAGGTACAATATATGTACATCTAGAATTATTATATATGTTAATATATATTTATTTGTTTAACCAGTAGAATGTAATTAAGAAAGAATAATAAAACATTATATATTAAAATCTATATTATTATTTATTGGCTTCAGTCCAGTGCTGTACAAGTTATATGTACAATGGCAATTTTATATTTTTAAATAGTTCAGTTTTAAAACCACCCCTGTACACTTGTGAAATTATAGGATTAAGATTTGATGTTTAGCTTGTTAATTTCACAAGTTGCACCTTCTAACTCTGTTTCAGAACTACTCTTACTAATCTGATCACCCTTTAATTTCAAACTTGGCTTGGTTAACAAGTCATTTTTTCGAAGATAGCATGCATCTTTGTAAGGAGGATTGATAGGTGATTGGGTTGGGGGATGATATGTGTATCCTTTTCCTGGTTCAAGTTCTAGTGGGTATGTCTTGTCTGAATCAAAGCCACTTAAATCACCACAGGCTAAGAAAGGGACAATGATGCGGTTCGGTCCTTCCAGGCTATTAAAGTCCACATCATAATGATGATCTAATAAAGGATTTGACATGTTTGGTATGTACCCCTTGGGTGGAGAATAATTTTCACATACAACAAATGATTCTATACTAGAATTCCTACTGCTTCTAGGCTTGAAAATAGTCACCAAGGGAAAAAATAGTTTTAGCTGTGAGTACAAAAGAGTGACATCTTTTCCACGAAATATCTTGGCAACAAATGTTCCACCTGACTTAAGAATATGTGTTGTGATATTTAGTGCGGCTAACAGCAACTGAGCTTGAATGTATTCGTCAATATCATGAAGACCAGTGACATCAGGTGCCCCATCACAAACAACCAAATCCGCCGATTCTCCTTCGAAATGACCAACTATTTCTTCAGCAGTTGACTTCTTGGTGATATCACCTTGAATTTGAATAACTCCTGGAATTGGGGCCATTGCTTGGAGATCTACAGCAACAATTTTAGCATCTGATGTATCCCCATCGTTGCCCCGTAATTTTCTGGATAAAACTTGACTCCAACTACCAGGCGCCGCACATAAATCGACCACACGTTTAACACCTTTGAAGATATCAAAATCATTGTTTATTTGCAATAACTTGAAAGCACTTCTTGCTCTCCACCCTTCTTCCTTGGCAAGTCTATAATACACATCTCTCTTATCTTTAGAGGATCTACCCATATTATTTCAAAATTGAGTTATTATTTGTTTTTAAATTTATCTATATAATATATCCTGTATCAATTATTTGGTCACATTTATTTGGTTATTGCTCGATTTCTGTTATATCTTGCCGCATGCTGGGTTCAGTGGTCGTGGTTGATTTACTGCACGATTTCATATCGGCACTCCATTTATGAAAAAGTTCCTTGGTAATTTACCATCAGTGATTTTACAAATCCCACATATCTTAACAATGATTTTGCATATAGATTTGGTTATTATTACCCACTGAATATTATATAAAACGGTATACAGACAACTCATCCCAAGATACATGTATGTACAAGACGACTCATCCCAACTTGAAAGCATGGGTCGAGATATGAGACAACTCATCCAAACAAATATACGTGCAAGTTATATTTGTTCAATACAATTGCTTAATTTGAAGACCAATTAGAGCATCCTTATTTTGTCAATGCTATGAAAGATGATGGGCTGCATCACATTATTTGCCAAATCAACTGGTGCAGGTTGTAAATGTTGTTTGTCCTCGGATTCATCTAACTATGTTCCAGGTTTCCAACTAACGTTAATAGAGAATAAGGTAATAAATTAATTGATAAATTAATAAGTTAACAAAATTACACGTTTCTATGATTTAAAATTGCAGAAGAGACTATTAATATAGCTGATTCTTTTATGTTGAAACGTGAAACATAAAGAAATTATGCCAATCCACATTTTGGAAATTCTTATAAAGAAACAGGTTTGTTTAACCGAAAAACGAATGTTCTTACATCTCTACCGTAACACGACTTTAAATATATAACAGCTATGGGGTTTCTTTTACTTTTATATAGATACAGGTAATTAAGATGTGAACAACAGCCAATTTGTGAAAATATTTTTCAATTTATATTTCGTTTCGTTATATTTTTCTATTTCCATAAACTTTAGGCACTGGTTGAAAACGTTTCGCGTTGTTTTCCGAAAACAGCCAGATATTTGTTTTCCTGAAATAAATTCTAAACAATGGAGTCGCTGTTGGAACAACAACGACGCTACCATGAAGACAGAGAAAGGACCATGGATGGAATGACCAAAGAAATGCTTCATCCGAAGAGATCCGTAAGAAAATAATTGAAATTTCTTTTTTCAATGGCTACAGGACAGGGACTCCAGCCAGGGAGTACAATGTGAATTTCATATGTTTTAATTTTATTTCAATGAGTCGCTTGCGGGTAGTGGTCTTTAGCAGTGGGAGGAAACCAGACTTGTCCAGAGTGCCCTGAGGAAACCCATGAGCCAAAGAGGTTGAGAAGGCGCCCTTATCCCCATGCCACATACGCCCACACACTGGGCTCAAAACCAGAGGTGGCCGGCCAGCTAGAGCTCGAAGCGCGGCACTCTAGACCACTAGGCCATCCCAACCCCCCCATATTTTGAAGGACCTAAGCTACAGGCAGTCCGTAACTCAAAATCTTCCACAAATGCCACAATCATTGGTCAATTTAAATCTACATAATAGAGCTGGGCGATATCCCTGGAAACAGATATCGCGATATTTTCAAAAAATATCACGATATTATCACTACATGTATATCACAATATTTTATAAAATGTCAATACTTTCAGTTTACGTAGTGGATATATAGCCTTAAACGGTACCCTATTTACTAACGCTATTGTACCGTAAATCGCAATGACGCAAATATACATCGTGTGTGATTGGTTAAATATCAACTTCCGTTCGACATGTGCAGTTGTGCGACACTTCCGTTCGACATGCGCAGTTGTGCGACACTTTCGTTCGACATGCGCAGTTGATATATTCCACAAGAACGGTAACTTCGTCTTTCAAGTTTGGCGCAGAAGCACGGTTTTACGGAAAAAAACGTAAACCACTGACCGTCTTGGTACTTATGTAAATTAAAAACCAAATTCCACAGAAATGAGCCCTTGACCGAAATAGAATAATTTTCGACAATTTACATTTATTATTTTATTATCTTTTAAAACTAATTCTCTGGGTTCTACCGTAGAAATCTAAGTATGGCTATTTCGTTCTATATAAGAAACGGAGAAAGAAGTAAGGTTAGACAAAGAACGAATGGTGGTTATAGTTAGGGTAAGGGTGTGGGTTAGGTTTTGGGGTAGGGGTAGGGTCATGGGTTAGGGTTAGGCATCATTGCAAAAGCGAAAACTGCTGAAAACTGCTAAGTCCACGGATCAGAGAATTGCGCATGTCAAACGGAAGCTACGGTTGAATATCCACTGCCTTCAGTTTATTACTTTTTAAATGTAAATAAAGATGCTTAAAAAGTTTGGAATACCCCAGGAGTATTCACTTGACACTTTGGTGGAGTCAATAGACTCAATTATTTTTTAATATTAAGCACTGATATAGGCCTACAGTAGGCCTACTGAATTTAAAAACAAAATTTAATGAGCTGGTTAAAACACAGATCTATAGCCACGAAAACTTGCTAAAGTTGTTGTTTATTACAATTTTAATTTTCAAAATATTAATTATAATATTTTATTTAAATCAAAAATGTTTTCATATGAAGGAGGCACAAAAAACTTTAATAAAGAGTTTGTGTTATTTCGGCCGTGCATATTTTTTATAGCTACATGCGGATTACCCTTGCAAACTTGTTCTTTCTCATTGGAGCGTATACCTTCTTGAAAATGGATTATACAATACAAGGATACTAAGACTAAATTAAACTATAAAATATAAGTACTGTCTATGTCAAAGGGTGTCCATTGCTAGTTAGTCAAATATTTTTATCCGAATCACGGACGGACCGTCATGACACTTACGATGCTGAATGATAACCAGTCCAGCAAAACTCTCGATAAAGTTGGCATTATTTAGACTTCTGTTTTATTAAAATTCATTTCAATGTGAAAAGCAATGATTCCTTTGGAAAATCAAAGGATCGGTATAAACATTTTGGCAAGATGTATAGAAGTGAACAGAAACTGGAATAATTCTAACGCCACAGTCGGTGGAAAGATGAGCGAGAAGTTGCGAGAATTCACTTATTTTAAACAAAGCTCGACTTATCGGCATTTGCAAACTTCGAGGAATGAAAACTCAGGAGTTTATAACAGTATTTATTCATCATTAAGCAATAAAATATCGTAAATAACATAAAAAGGAAAACATTTTAACGTTTGAATATTAATATAGCTTATGCATGTAGTGAATGGATAAAACAAGGGAGGTACTTGTGTTATTATTTCCTGTGTTAATGATTTTAAAGGTGGGAAATAATGCCCAGGGTCCTATACTAGTGAGTTAATAACCTATTGAGCAAAAGAAATAGAAATAATTATGCTTTGTCTTTCTTAGAAAATAGGAAATTCTCGCCTAAAAAAATGCCTTACTCAGACTACTTAATTTTAGAGTATTCCGACTAGAGTCAACTGTAGTGTAGTGTTGACCGTTTTACATGTCTACTAAGAGTACTACAGCACACACAATGACAATATTATGAATAAATATGTATATTACACTGAAAGCAAGTTAACCCTTCCACAAGAAAAGTCTAGTTTAAAGTAGCTAAGTATCTAACAGAATATCATTCAACATTGACTTTGTGATCTTTACACAAGGAAATGATGCATTTCTAATATTCAATATTTGACACAAAATAAACAATTGTGTACCATAATGCGCTCCAGCGCCATTTGTAACAAGGGATTCGAAGAACAAAGCTAGACATAATCCACGAGTCATGTCAAAGAGTGGTCTTCATAATATTGTAATCTGGAGAGTATGCATAATAAATACTATCCCAGTTTGACAACGAATACCTGAAAACTTATCCCAAAGATAACTCATCCCAATATAAGACAGCTCATCCCAAGTTAGAAGACAACTCATCCCAAAATATTAGCTATACCGAAACTCTTAAATAAAGATAAGGATATAATGTCATATTCTGACGAATTTCTATAAGATAATGATATGGAAACAATCAGCAAGACTGGGGCCAACATTTTTAGTCGCATGTACATGTATGGTTCAAACATGGAATTGAAACATGTATGCTATGATAAGTATACAGAGCGCCCAAAACTAATTGTATAAAAAAAATAAATAAAAAGCACTTATTTTTGTTGGGATGAGTTGTTTTATATTGGGATGAGTTGTCTTATATTGGGGTGAGTTGTCTTTGGGATGAGTTGTCTGGCTCTAGGACAATTCGTCCCCGGATAATTCGTCCCCGGACAATTCGCACCCGGGCGATTCGTTCCCAAGGACAATTCGTCCCCGGACAATTTGTCTCCTATGACTATTCGTCCTCGGACAATTCGTCCCCGTGGACAATTTGTCCCTGGAACTTTCGTCCCCGGACAATTCGTCTCCTAGGACAATTCGTCCCCTAGGACAATTCGTCCCTGGACAACAATAATGGTGGTTTCATTATCAAAAACTGAATTATTTTTTATCCCAAAGCACAGTTTTGATACTGGTTTTAAATTGTTTTACATTTAGAATTAAATTTAGGCCTTACATGTAAGTTAATTTAGAATTAAGTATTAAATTGAGGCCTTAACTGAATGGTTCCTGAAGTTTTTGGGTGCTAATTGATATACATGTAGTAATCAGCTATGGTCAGTCTCAGTGACACCTTTTGTGAATTAGAGAATCCATATAGGGGCGTTTCATCCTAATATATGGCGATTTCTCGATGTTCTCCGCAAACAACAGGGACTTAATGAGGTAAGGATTGCCCAGATAACAGGTGGACATCCTCCTCAAAAGCAACGTGCAGTATACCGTGACTGTCAAAGAAGGATTTCAAATATTGTGCAGGACTATGAGAACAGAGACATCATCCCTTATCTTCGTGCTATTGCTCACAATCTAGGATTGTAAATACATTATTTAATATGCAGGACTATGAGAACAGAGACATTATCCCTTATCTTAGTGCTATTGCTCACAATCTAGGATGACAATCTTAGACTTCCAATAATAATATATTATATTTAAAATAAAAATAAATTGCATTGTTATAAGGAAAGAAGTGTTTTTTATGTTTTATGAAAAAATCCTTTTAGAAATAGCATCTGCATATTATTGTTCTATTCTACTGGAATGGAGAGAGGGGGAGAGGAGGGGGGAGAAATTCACTTGCGTCTAGGGGTCTTTAGCAGTGTGAGGAACACGGAGGACCTGGAGAACACCCACAGGATTGGAATGCCCCACTCACACCTCCATAGAGGGATTTCAGAATTGCCAAGCCTTTAAAAACATGTAGGGGACCAATAGTCCTAGGGGACGAATTGTCCTAGGGGACGAATTAACCAGGGACGAATAGTCCGGGGACGAATTGTACCGGGACGAATAGTCCTAAGGGACAAATTGTCCCGGGACGAATTGTCCCGTACCCGAGTTGTCTGTATACCATACCGTTGTTGGTTTACTTCACAATTCCCGAACTTATAGCTACGTTTTCTGCGGACACATGAACAGTAACATCCCATCAGAGATTGTAAGTGACATAAAGAACCCCAAGGAAACCTTAACATTATGCGAACCTTGAACTTTGCAACTTGATTATCACAGGTAGACATTTTAGCTTGAAAGCGCAAGACTTGGCACCAAGCGATCGGATAGGCGCACAAGCTGGCTTGTACCCAATCAAACTTACTGCCGAAAAATAGGCAGGCTATTATGTGAAGGGCTTGATAAGATGTTCTCCATCCATCTCTTGCAAAATTTTGCATGGTAACCTTATGTTTGTGTTGGAATGGAAGGGAAATGAAATAAAACATTGGATTTAAAAGTCATTGTCTTTTAATCCGTGTCTGAGACAGCAGTAATGACTGTTTTTAATTTTAAAAAATACACTTTTGTCCTTATTGCTTTTCAGTTGAGAGAACAAATTAATTCTGATCACAGATTGAAGCAGTTGTTGGATGTAAGTTAATGTTTGTAGAACAATTTACCTAATACCACCCAGCCACCAATTAATGGTAGTATTAGGTACCTAGTCATGCCTAGTTATTGGTATGAATTGGAATAAGTGTATTAACATTTTTCTCCTTTTATTAACCGAATTGTAGTCTCTGAATCAAAACAATACAAGATACGTGTGATATGGATAACCTCTTGTTTATTTGTTACAAAACATTTGATATGGTAATATTATGATTTACATCTAGGACCAGTAGTACATATATATCGATAGTATTATACTTGTTGTCTTGTTGTGAGAGTTTTCTATCATACTTTCTCCATGAAGTTAAAGTCCCTGATAGTTATTTGCATTTTCATTTTTTGAGCAAAATCTAAATCCACACTAAAATGTATCTCGAATTGATTGCATGTATTTAATATGTTAGATAGAAACAAAATTATAATGTCAACATAGATACAAATAATCTCCCGGGTTAGATTTATTTGGAATTAAAAGAGACCCATCTAAAGATTATAGCAAAGATTATATTTATAGGTAGCTCTGTCTTGTTTTGACGACATGTTGTTTATATCATCTGCATATAATTTATTAAAATGATTTATCAAAACATCTTTAAAATTTTGTACAAAACAGTTCCATCCCAGTTTGTTATTAATATCATGTTGTGTTACAGTATAATAATTTACAGTTCATTACTATTATTTGTTAATACCAATATACTTGATGATTTATATTTCAGAGATATGTTGATTGTACTGTAGAATTAAAAGATTTATATGATGATAATGATGGGTTGGTATATCTATATCTTCTATACAGTAAATTTGGGGGGGGGGGGGCTAGACTGTTAATTTTAAATATGATCAGTATATGCTTAATATAGATTTGTTCATATCTTTTATTAATCTTTGACACTTACTTTATTGTTAATGACCCAGACTAAAACATAGAAACAGTCTATTTAAATATGTACTGTGCTTCAATGTATATATTTAACCAACCATGTGGTAACTGGAACATATTGTCCAATTTTCAAAAGCACATTGTTTTGAGTTGTTTATACTACAAATTCACAAACAGGCTGTAACTGCCAGTCCTTATACAGTCATGTAAGTACCAGTCTATCAAGTAAATAATTGAGAAATTTCAAAGTATAATTTAAATTGGTTTTTAAAATGATCAAGTTATGTAGAAATTTTAATAACTAACTTATCTATTTATATTACAGACTTAGAAAGGAGGAAATTCAAGCTTTAGCTGGTCCTAATGAATATTCAGAATTCAGATCCAGGCTTTTAGCCATTGAAAAATTTCACAATCTGCATCCAAATGAGGTGAGTAATATCTTGTCTAGGAGCTAAACATCTTAAATTTAAAGGGACAATAACACTCTTGCTGGCTTGACAGGTCCAGAAAAAAAAATTAGCCTTATTCTAACTACAAGATGTTGTGTAAATTATCCATTACAACCTATCTTACTTGTCCTGAGGGTTCGAAAATATGCTTAAATCCAAGTTGCATTTGAAAGTGCTTACGTAAGGCTTTTCAAACCATGTTAAGATGAAATTTGTATCATTTTTTAATTGAAATATTGTAAAATAGTACAAATTGTTGACCAGAATAAAGATTGGAACATATTCATCAGTTACAACAAGAGTGGTATTGGGGCTTTAAGGTAAAAAAAAATAGTTGCCATTCAGCTTTTGACAAATCAAATCAACAATTTATATTAGGCCAAGCCAAATCGATGAGATCTCGTCATTTTAACATAAAATGGGTTACTAAGTTTCATGATAAAATGGTTATTGGTGCATTTCTACCATTTGATAATCAGGCAACCATGGTCAAGTAGTATATAAATTAGTAATGTCAATGCAATGCTGATCTATGCACAACATTTGTTGCATGGTTTGAAGAAGAAAGAAGCCATTTAGTGCTAATGATTTACACATACAAACATAAAGCAGATTTGACATCCAAATCGGTGCCCTGAAGTAATTTTTGATTTTATTATAGTCTATGTTAACAAAAACTTTATTATTTATTATAGATTAGTATACCTATGTCTGTTGAATTTGAAGAATTAACTAAACAGAGAGAGGCAGGTGCTGATGAAACACAAAGTATGTATTTTAGCTAGATAATATACTATTAATGTTTACTTTAGAAATGACCACTATTAATTTGTCTCAATGACATATAGTAATTGAACTTTAAATATACAGTCCCAATTCTATGTAATAAAACTGCTAATTACTGAGTAACGTTTTGAATAAGATTGTTTAGTCTGACCAGCAAATATTGCTCAGTAATGAACAGATAATTGCTTTCCATAGAATTCTCTCAAACTTTTTTCGTATTTACAATTCAGTTCGAAACCATAGTCGCAATTTATATATTGAGGGGTAGTCTCTGTGGTCGTTCCTATATTTTAGAAGTTTACTCAGTAAATGATGTCTCATGACCTCATATACTGCACGGTAATATAATAATGCATTGATAGAACCCAAATGGCTGTATCCCGTAGTCATAGAAGCAAACCAGCACTCATTATGTACATTAACAAATGAAAGTTAGCCAGGGCAGATGGAAAAAAACTGACATCTTGTTTTTATACGCCCACATTTTCATGTGGATGTATATATTATTATTGCCCCTGTCCGTCCGTCCACTATTGTTTGTAAAGATCACAGGGGTGTCTGGATGGCTGAATGGTTAGTGTGCGTGCGCTCTGATCATAAAGCCTGTCATTAAGTCAACTGGCGTGGTTTCGAATCCCTGATTGTTTTTCTCTGGGTCCTCCGGTTTTCTCCCACTGCTAAAGACACCTACAGGCAAGAGAATTGTTTAATTAAAATGAAAAACCATATGTTAGTCCTGAAATGACCTGGTTTGTGTCAAGTAGACGTTAAACGTCATTTCTCTCTCTCTCTCTCTACAGGTCACAATTTTTATCCGATTTCAATGAAACATGAAATATAGGTTTATCACCATATTTTGGACTGTAACTTCATGGATATGGCCCCTTATTGAATGAAAAATCACGCTTTGAACTTTTGAACACTGTAGAGATCACAAATTTGAACAGATTTTAATGAAACTCAAAATTCATGTTTATAACCCAAAGATCTTGGTTCCTTTCAATATTTGCGCATATCGGATAGTAACTTCCTGAATTATGGCCCCTGGCTATACGAAAAATCGCCACATTTAGCTTGTGTTCCCTCTGGAGGTTGCAATTATTATTTGATTTAAAAAAAGTTTGATCATATCACTGTTACACCATAATGAAGGTTGAATTCAAATTTCGTGAAAATCGGACCAAAATTGCCAGACAAGATGGCTGCAACTTTAACACGAATAGTGTAAAAAATATGGTATATCAAGGTTTTAACAATTTTAATATGATTTTTATAAAAACTTTAAATGCATGTTTATGACCCAAAGATCTTGGTTCCTTTTAATATTTGCGCATATTGGTTATAACTTCCTGAATGATGCCTTGTTCTCTATCCATCTCTCGAAAATGTGCTGCTGTGTTTTTTTATGTGATACAAATAATATAACTTATGGCTTGATTTGACTTTTCTGTTACTAGATTTAGTGGATTTCACAGATGAAGAGGGTTATGGTAGATATTTAGATCTACATCAATGTTATGAGAAATATCTGAATTTAAAGGCTGTAGAGAAGATTGATTATGTTATGTATTTAACTGTATTTGATAGACTATTTGATATACCTAAAGACAAGAAAAACAGTGCTTACAGAGAGTATGTATATTCAAGAAACTAAATGGTTTTGATATATATTAAGATACTAAATTTAAATTGTATATTTACTTCTATATCCACTACCATGTTCTGCGTACACATTAGCGTGCATGTAAAAGATCCCTTGGCAGTTGGAACACGATATAAGAGTAAGTTGTGGTGCTGCTGCCCGTTCAAAATTTCCCTCATAGTGCACTGTAGTGTAGTGTGTATGCCCGTCTTCATTAGCCCAGTTAAGGGGCAGAACAGTAGAACGTTCAACCCCATTTCATTTCATTTCCATTTCCCTCCCTCTATCCTAGATTTTGTCAAATTTAATATTTAATTGTTTATTTACAGATATTTAGGATTTCTACTTGATTATCTAGCAGATTATCTGAGTAGAGTTAAACCATTACTAGATTTAAATGATGTAAGTCCAAGTTTACTTTACATAATTTCAGTATAGCATCATCTGAAACTCTATATACATTACTGTTTTTTTTTCTGCATCAGCAAATGACTCCGGCTAATAGTTAATTAGCAGAGGTGGGAACTTGAGTCCAGCTTGTGACAGACCTTGAAATATCTATTGAGACTCGACTCAGGTTCAGCAGTCGTGACAACTCACAACTTGAGATTGTTAAGGACTCTGTCATCCAAATTTTCAGAGTGCGGTGCATTATATTTTGATGGTGTTGGTGTTAAATTTGGTTTGCGAGAAAGAGAAAAGTTTGTTTACATGATACATTGATACCAGATCAATTCGTGGGCTGCTGTATTTATAATCTAGCTGTCTGGTCTTCTATTTGAGTAAACAAGTCTGGCAAAACTGAATTGCTGATTCATTTGATGATCTGATGACTAAGGACTCAATGCACACTAGAGGTCCTGTGTTGTTCCCACCTCTTTTAATTAGTAACCTCATTTTGAATATGTGAATTGACATGTTTACTGGGATAAAGAAAAGAATAAACATTAAGCTGTGACTTTTAAATACTGTTCAAATACATGTTCTTTAATTTTAAATAATCATGGATAATGCCAAACCAAATACCAAGTTGGTGGACCCTTTCAGAGAGCACAATTTTTATCCGATTTAAATGAAACTTGTGCAAAGGAACTTGGATGAGTTCGACATTCAGTTCTGGAGTTATAGCCCCGGCCTTTTAGGCAACAATTTTTGTCCACTTTAGAAGAATTTTACAATATATGTTAAGGATCAAAAAATCTTGGCCTTTTCTGGAGTCAATACCCTTTTCCCCAAAACCTTGTTATACTGATAGAGGCTGCAGTTTTTCATTCCGGTGGGTTTTTTTTCTCTTTGCCAATAGAGGCTATAGTTTTTAACAGATTTTCAAATTCAATGGGAATCATCGGAACAATGAGAGGAATACCCCAATTGATTTTCCAAGATCTCTGTCTATTTCTTGCAGAACAGTAGGATGTTAAACTCCTTTTTATTTCAATTCATTTCTATTTCTTGCAAAATGTGGGTGTATCTTGCATGGCAACCAATTGTTCTTTTCTCTTATATAACTGTTATATATTTTTTTAGGAAATGGAGGCAGTTAGTAAAGATTTTGAAAATCAATGGGCAGATGGTGTATTTCCTGGTTGGCCTGTAAGTTTTCTAATACACAAAATAAATTTTATTTAGTATATACCGAGACGCAATACTTTATAAATGGTTGACTGTAAATCTTGTTTGGGAGACACACTTTAATTTAATAATTCTGAATTAACTATAACGTCACAACTATATCATGTGAGAATGATGTTTTCATGAAAGAATAAATGCACTACGGATCAAATCTCGGAAACAAATTTTCCCTCTTTAAGGTATTTGAATGGAGGTTACTGTATATAGTACAGTTATAGATCAAGTTTGTATTTCATGAGATTCCCCTATCTTTTGGGGAATTAGGTGGCTGATTGGTAAGCATGCATGCGCTGTATCATAAAGCCTGTCATTGAATCAACCGGCGTGGATTCGAATCCCCGGTTGTACGTGGCAAGGAGTAGGGTCCCATGTCCAACCTCGTCCGGTTTCCTCCCAGCACCCACTGCTAAAGACCCCTACGCGCAGGCAAATTATTGAAATAAAATTAAACCATGTGTAAGTCCCGAAATGACCTGGTTTGTGTCGAGTGGACGTTAAACCCCATTTCTCTCTCTCTTCATCTTTGACTGAATTATTATTAGATCAACACATAAAAATTCTCCTTACATCATTCAAGCAGACAGGCTGACAGTTAGTGACACACTTATATATTTGTCCTGACAATATTTGAATAGCTCTAGTTGTAGATATATTTACTGTATGTTTACATTTATTATGCTAATTTTTTTTATAGAAAGAGGCTAGTGGTGCTTTAACACATACAGGTGCTCATTTAGATCTCTCTGCTTTCTCATCATGGGAGGTAAGTCATGCAGTTTACTTTATTTCATTAGACTTTATACTCTTATTATCTTTTCCTCAGTAATAGATATTCGTAGGATCTGCTGATAAGCATGAAATTTTTGCGTGCATCATCTGGTTTTGTACATTTTTCAAAACACAAGTGTTACTCCAATTCTTACTTACATTAATTTCTTAACTGAATTGAGTTCGTTATGGTTGGGAGTGGTGTGGCCGTATTTTGCCATCCTTAATCCACAATTTCTTGAGATGACATGTAATTATTACTAATATATTCAGTACACTCTAACGAATGATTATAGCTAATGTCTGATGTCTTATAATTATATGAATATTATTTTGTGTTGTCTACAGGAATTGGCATCTCTTGGATTAGATAGATTGAAGTCGGCTTTAATGGCTTTAGGTGTGAAATGTGGAGGGTAAGTATTAAACACATTGTAAACAATTAAACACAATTCCTTGTTTCTCAGTTTAGCTATATACAGTAGAATCTGCATTAAGCAGCCACCCAAGGGAATTTTCACGACTCACCTCTTAACAGCCTCTTAATAAAATCTCTGTAAATTTGACTGTCGCCGAATCTTGCTGCTGTATGAAAATTCTTTACAAGAGTAGCCTCTTAATAAAATCTCGGTAAATTTAACCGCCTTTGAATCTTGTTGCCGAACGAAAATTCTTTACGGAAGTGGCCTTTTAATAAAAAAAATTTGTGCTGACATAAATAAACTGTTATGCTTTGGAAGTGAACATCAATACTGCATCGGTACCATCGCTGAATTTTGCTGCTGAACGAAAATTCTTTCCTCAAATCTCGGACATAACTTCTGTAAACTTGTCATTTTGTACCAACCTTCGATAATACTGTCTACCATTGTATCTCACTCAACAATGGCCGTTGAATGAGTGATGTTTTGTTGAATTTATTAGTAAAAAAGTGACCGCTGGCCGCGTTAGAAGAGTGACCGTTGAATAAAGAGATGACACTATAGAATTTCTACAGGGCGGGGGTGGGGCATTTATCGTGACCGCTTACAAGGAGATGTCGCTGAATAGGAGTGGCTGCTCATACAGATTCTGCTGTACACATAATAATGTCTGGTTAAACTAGTCACAAAATAGTTTCTGATTACACCAGTCTTACCTGAATGAGATTGAATATTCACAGACATTTTAGGAGAAATAATATATTACATTATACATGCAGGATTTGGTTTAAAAATTTTATGATTATGTGAAAATATTTATAAAAGAAATTCTTCCAGTGCCAATGTAGAAGCTATATTGATACAATACGAGCTGATAGTGGTGAATTCAGAACCCCATTTCATTTCTATTGCATGTTTTCTTGATCATGTCATAAAACCTGTTGTGAATATAGAAGTTATGTAGAGCCACAACTATACCATGTGTAGTAATTGTTACTTGTATTTTAAATTCAGAACATTAGAAGAAAGGGCACAAAGATTATTCTCTACAAAGGGTAAAAGTATGGAGGACTTGGATCCTAATTTATTTGCCAAATCTAAACCAGGAAAAACGACTAATAAATCTAAGTAAGTTACTGTCAAAAACAGATTTTTGTTGTAAGAATTCTATTGTTGTCCCGATAACTTATGTTTTTTTTCTGAATCTGGATTGGGGATTAGTCAACCCAGCTGCACTTGAAGTGCTTTCATAAGTAATTGTATTTATTAAATGGAAAAGAAGACTGTCACTTAAAAGACATGAAAAATTTCGCTTAAACATCCATTATGCAAGAGCTAAATCTGCCTTTTTAGGTCTTTCTTTATGCTTGAAACCTTATCTAAATTATTAATTAGACACTAATAATTATAATTAACTTATCCAAACCATAATCAACTCTTGATGTCAAAGTTAGCCTCGATATCGACTGGAATAGAATCCTATATGCTGCTTAAGGCTCATTGATAATTAAATCAAAACAGTGGATAATCAAGACTATGCTTTTTAACGTACTAGCTTTAGTAATTATGAATGAGGCTAGGCGGAAATTTCCAAAGCTGATATCTCGGTTCATAGTGGATCAATTTGACTGAAATTTTCAACAAATTACCTTTAAATTATCTAGTTTTTAACTATTATCTAATCTCCCATATTGTATGTGCAATTAAACAATATTTATTTTATTTATGGAAATACAAAAATCGATGTAGAATTCCTCAAAAATTCAAGAGACTTACATATATCTGTTTTCTGATGTTAATAATTTAATAATGATATCTTTGTGTATCCAACTATCAGTTCATTTGTCAACATTTTTTATAGAGATGCAGAAAAACAAAGAGATTTAGCTGCATTAGAGGCCCAGGCTTACCGTATGACTGAACTGTTAAGTGAACAACGAGCATCTACAAGAGATAACGTACAACGTAAACAAGCACGTACAGATGCTGAACGGGAAGATTCTGATGAAGAAAATATGTCAGACAATGAATCAGATGATGAAAATGATATTCCATATAACCCCAAAAATTTACCCTTAGGTTGGGATGGAAAGGTTAGTGTGGAAGAAATATATTATGAAAAATCCCATGAAATTTTGTTGATGTACAGTGGACTCTGTCACATCCGATGTCTGATCACTCCGGATTTCTGTGACATCCGACATAATTTCCATGTCCCGATTTATTTCCCTATTACTTCAGCCAAAAATATCTGATAAGTCCGGATTCTGTCAGTTCCGGATTTCGACAACAATCAGCCGTCCCGTCACTATAATTTCCATTGAATCGACACCGCATAATCCGTCCTTCAAACGGTGGGTGTGAAGCACCCAATTATGGGTGAGATTAAAATTCAATGGGTGTGAAGCCACTAAGTAAACAAGCAATCACCAATCAATTTTTGTGAGATTAATACTCGCTGTATACGGCGCCGGTCTGTGTTGATTACTTTGATAATTTTAATCTCTTGAACAACACTTGTGACAAATACTCAAGAATATCCACGAATTTTCCATTCATAACTTTTGTCAGATATCTCGTGCTGACCAAATGTGTCGAAAGGTGGTGCTATTTATAGTAACTTCGATATATGACTATTTCTTCCATCTTCAAGATCGCTGCTCAATGTTTGCATGATCTTCACAAAATGGCTCCAAAAAAGGCAGACGAATCTTTCGTCTTTTAACGGGGGTGGTGATACATGCATCAAACACAAAAGAAATATCGTTAAATCTTTCGTAGTTCCCGTGAATAGTGTACCAGCAGAGGAAAGACCGGTTTACGTCTGCTGCGCAATAGTTTTTATTCATTCAACAATGATAGACAGACGGCACAAACTAAAGCTATCATCGCTAATTCATTGACCTATTTCCAATGATGTCACATGCCATCAGCATTCAGCATTGAAGATTCTTTTTGGAAAAATATATTATTATATTAATGACTGTTTCTCGGAGTACATGTATTCGGTGTTATATCAGTGGATTATATTCAATGGAGATTAAAATTTAACTGACAACGGGTCTACCTGCAGTTCATATGGAGCATCAATGACGTGAGATTCTGGACTGGTAAAATTACGAGTTGACGTTTTTTTTTAACCTCTATCGGTATGTACACGATGTACCGGTAAATTTTGAAGCTAGTAGAAACAATAAGAGCATTCTGGTGATTCGAAGCTACAATATAAAAATACTTCCAGTTTTCGAAGTTACAGTATTTCCCGTTTTGGAGAAAACTCGGTACTCCGACACGCTGTAAAATCCGACATATTGTAACGATCCCGTACAATGTCGGATGTGACAGAGTCCACTGTATTTATAAAGGGCATTAGTGGAGAACAGTGTTTTCCACTTAAGATGGCAGTGCTTGTCAAAGTTCACTTTGAATTCAAAAAAGGAAAAGAGTACTTGCAGACAAAAACACTGCTCTTGACCCAAACGTTTTTCATTGCAGACACAAACATAGAAAGAATTGTTGGAAATTATTTGAAAATGGCCTAGACCTAGTGCTGCATTGATGAGAAAATTAAAAGATTTCGGTACATAATATGAACAGTGATGAACACCAATAAGTTAGGAGTGCTAGTCTTAGTTATAGTTTAAGCTGATTAAACTGAGTGATTACACAGCCTTAAATTACGATTCAGGTTATAATTGAGGTATTTAGGATACTATTTTGTTAACATATGTTGAATATATTGTTTTACAGCCTATACCGTATTGGTTATACAAACTTCATGGATTAAATCTCTCATATAGCTGTGAAATCTGTGGTAATTTTACATACAGAGGACCAAAAGCTTTTCAGAGACATTTTGCAGTAAGTTGAAAATAATGCTTGTTTCAAAAGAATTCAATTATATTGTGTAAAGAAAATGATAAAGTATAAGCTGTATGAAGAGTGTGAAAATATGTGATATTGTCAATTACAATATAATATACATGTATCGGTAATCAAATATATTTTGAGCAATTGGAGGATGCGGGCTGATGAACTCATAGATTTTTAAGCTAAATTTTTTTGCTATCATTATGTATTTAAGTTTTATTGTAGAACGTTATTTCTTCCATGAAATTGTGCATGGTTAATAAATTATCTGACCTAAGAATAGTCTAGGCACTTTGGTCTATGGAGGGGGAAAAACATCACTTTTCACTTAATGCAGATTTTAATGCTCTATATTTTCTACAGGAATGGCGCCATGCTCATGGTATGAGATGTTTAGGAATACCTAATACTGCACATTTTGCTAATGTAACATCTATAGAAGATGCTCTAGCATGTAAGTACTCTTTTTATACGCCCACATTTTCATGTGGACGTATTATGTCGTCGCCCCTGTCCGTCCGTCCGTCCGTCCGTCCGTCCGGATGTCCGTCCGGACGTCCGTCCGTCCACAATTGTTTGTGGACTCTCTACAGGTCACAATTCTTGTCCGATTTTGACGAAACTTAAAATATAGGTTTATCCCCAAAATATCTCGGCTGCTTTCGATATTGGCATGTATCGGATCAAAACTTCATGGATTATGGCCCCTGATTGTACGAAAAATCACGTTTTTAGCTTGTGGACCCTATAGAGGTCACAATTTTGAACCGATTTTGATGAAACTTTATATGCATGTTTATAACCCAAAGATCTTGGTTCCTTTCGATATTTGCACCTATCGGAACGTAAATTCCTGAATTATGGCCCCTGATTGTCCGAAAATTCACCTATTTTAGCTCGTGGTACCTCTGGAGGTTACAATTATTATCCGATTTGAAAAACCGTTTGATTATATCACCCTTACACCCTAAGGAAGGTTGAGTTCAAATTTCGGAAAAATCGGACCAAAATTACCATACAAAATGGCCGCCGTTCGTACGCAAATACTGTTAAAAAATGGTATATCAAGGTTGTGGACCCTGTAGAGATCACAATTTTAATTCGATTTTGATGAAACTTAAAATGCATGGTTATAACCCAAAGATCTTGGTTCCTTTCGATATTTGCGCATATCAGATCGTAACTTCCTGAATTATGGCCCCTGATTATACGCAAAATCGTCTTGGTTTAGCCTGTGGTCCCTCTGGAGGTTACATTAATTATCCGATTTAAAAAATCGTTTGATTATATCACCGTTACACCCTAAGGAAGGTTGAGTTTGAATTTCAGAAAAATGGGACCAAAATTGCCATACTAAATGGCCGCCATTCGTACGCAAATACTGTTATAAAATGGTATATCAAGGTTGTGGATCCTGTAGAGGTCAAAATTTTAATTCGATTTTGATGAAACTTAAAATGCATGGTTATAACCCAAAGATCTTGGTTCCTTTCAATATTTGCGCATATCGGATCGTTACTTCCTGAATTATGGCCCCTGATTATACGCAAAATCGTCTTGGTTTAGCTTGTGGTCCCTCTGGAGGTTACAATAATTAACCGATTTAAAAAATCGTTTGATAATATCACCGTTACACCCTAAGGAAGGTTGAGTTCAAATTTCGGAAAAATCGGACCAAAATTACCATACAAAATGGCCGCCGTTCGTACGCGAATACTGTTAAAAAATGGTATATCAAGGTTGTGGACCCTGTAGAGATCACAATTTTAATTCAATTTTGATGAAACTTGAAATGCTCGGTTATAACCCAAAGATCTTGGTTCCTTTTGATATTTGCGCATATCTGATCGTAACTTCCTGAATTACGGCCCCTGATTATACGCAAAATCGTCTTTGTTTAGCTTGTGGTCCCTCTGTAGGTCACAATTATTATCTGATTTAAAAAATCGTTTGATTATATCACCGTTACACCCTAAGGAAGGTTGAGTTCAAATTTCGGGAAAATTCGGAACAAAATTGCCATACAAAATGGCTGCCGTTCGTACGCAAATACTGTTAAAAAATGGTATATCAAGGTTGTGGATCCTGTAGAGGTCACAATTTTAATTCGATTTTGATGAAACTTAAAATGCATGGTTATAACCTAAAGATCTTGGTTCCTTTCAATATTTGTGCATATCGGATTGTAACTTCCTGAATTATGGCCCCTGATTATACACAAAATCGTCTTGGTTTAGCTTGTGGTCCCTCTGGAGGTTACAATAATTAACCGATTTAAAAAATCGTTTGATTATATCACCGTTACACCCTAAGGAAGGTTGAGTTCAAATTTCGGAAAAATCGGACCAAAATTACCATACAAAATAGCCGCCGTTCGTACGCGAATACGTTAAAAAATGGTATATCAAGGTTGTGGACCCAGTATAGGTCACAATTTTAATTCGATTTTGATGAAACTTGAAATGCATGTTTATAACCTAAAGATCTTGATTCTTTTCGATATTTGCGCATATCAAATTGTAATTTAATGAATTATAGCCTTTGATTGTAGGAAAAATCACTTTCGATTTTGCTTGTTCTCTAACCATCTCTCGAAAATGTGGGCGTATCCTGCCTGGCAGTGCCAGCTTACTATCTTTTTAATCATATAAATCTACTGTTCAATGTTCATAACTATTTTGGTCATGAAATTGAAGAAAAATATGATTACACATGGATTCATTAGAAACTACAAATTTTAATATTGATAGGTGCTAAGTACAATATCCATAAAATTTTTGTACTAATTGCATTCGCCAGTGAGGCCTACAAAGCTGATCTGTGTATTTTCGTCCAGGGTAGTTTTAATTAAACAGTTAGAATATGATTTGATTGTATCATAGCATCTGTCCCTTATGTGTTATTTAGGAGATAAACACCTCCTGTTTCGCATTTAGAGGGGTGTTTGACATGTCCTGAGATTATTAGTTTCCAAGTCGCGTTAAAAAAACCAAAACATCAATTTTGACGTAATGAAAACATTGTGACGTAACGAGATAACAGGCTGCTCATGTTAGATTTGACTCGCTTATCGTTTGGTTGCTATAGTAGGAGTAGAGACACACAAAAAAACCTGAAATTCTCACTTGATTTTTTTAAAATAAATTTTTTGTTTTTGTTATAGATTTTTGTATATTTTGTTGTATGAGTTGTTACCTGACAAAGGGGTTGGCGTTTCAAGTTCATCTTTGGACATATCTCCAAATATTTCATCTAATGTACCGAGATCAAAATTGAGTGTCTTCATTGTGGTTATCTCCATTAAAGTAGTACGCATAACGTTATTATGCAGTGATTCTTCTAATTAAGAGAGGTGTTATTGTCCAATAGTCAGTGTCTAATCGACCACTTGAATTGAAGATTCACCCTTAAAGCCTGTTACAATCTTGTGTATATTTTATATGTTACAGTATGGCAGAAAATAAAATCTGGTAAAGAACAAGGAAGATGGAAGCCAGATCAAGAGGTAGGTTTTATCATCATTTATTTCATAAATTAACAAATACATAAAATTATTCTTCATGTTTATAAATATATTTAATAAAATAAGAATTTTACAATGAAAGGTTTTCATTATTACACATCTCTAGTCAAATTCTAAATTGTTTCCATTATTACAAAGATACAGTAAAGTCCTAAAAGAAACAATTTACATCAGACAATATTAGATTAGTATCTCTCTTCATATTTCTTTGAAGTCATGATGTTTGTGTTTCCCAAGTTCGAATGTGGTCATTTTCTCTGAGAAAGTCCTTAAGATTTACAAGCCCAGTTCTTAGGCGGGGGAATATAGGATGTGTGGGCTGCAATGAAAGATTCATGGCCATTCAAGATCCTTTGGGATTTTTAGTTCGAAGAAGAGGAGTCAGACAATGTTACTGTCCATGTGATATAAACTTTTTATGTTAAAATTTCATTGAATGAAATATATATTTACAGGAAGAATATGAAGATTCCGTAGGAAATGTTGTTACAAAGAAAACATTTGAAGATTTAAAGCGACAAGGACTTTTGTAATTTATAACCAAATCATTTTTTACAGTCGTATTACATAATGTAAATAAAAATCATGTAATTAGAAAAATATAATGATTAATACAATAATGGTTGTTCTGTTTTATTATATAAATATTGATAAATTATTTACTAAAAAATTAAGCATCAATCTCAGTAAATAGGATACATGATTAGTTGTGCAAAGATTTACAATTTTTCTAGATTTACAATTTTCGAACCCTAGATAGAGGCAATGCTAATTTTGTGTTTAGCAGTCAACAGTTTTAACGACTTCTGCTTAATTTTTTTGCAACAAATATGTAATCACTGATTCAAATAACACATCAGATCAACACTTTGGTGCCTTCCAATCTGATTAAAATACAGGTCTATATTTCGTTTGTTTTTTATACCTCTACTTATAAAGATCTGACCATTTGTAGTGGGAGTTTACGTCAGAGGTCATACGAGTGACTTTTGACTATAACGTCAAGACATTTAATGTACCAATTTGTGGTAATAGACCGTTTTATTGTCTGATCCCGCACACCATCCAGACAGTGGGCTATAAAACAACTCTTCCAGATCCTAGTCTAGTAAAGAAAAAGAAAACAAACTTTCGAACTATAAAAAAACGAAACGAAGTAGGATCTGTGTTTTAATCACATTGGGTGCCTTTAAAACTATTCCTTAATTCCTTGAAAGACTGTCAGATGCAATTATTTAATATAAAATGGTTAACTGGATCTCTTCAATTGCCATGTTGTTTGCCAGTATTATTGGTCCTTTTTCATAGCACTTTAAGATTGAGACAAATATCATAATTCATGTCCTGTCTTGAATATGGATATTAGGTCTTGAATACTAATATTTTCAATTAATGGCTATAATTCATAACCTTAGAATTTACTCCAATTTTACTCAGCTGAATGCTTGTATGTAAAGTTACATGTATGTACTGGTACATCTTTATTTCCAGTGAAACATATCAATGGTCAATGGTCATGAATAAATTATTCAAACTTGTATAAATTAGAAGTTAAATCTAACGACATTATGTGTTCTATTAAGATCAGGTTTTTAATCAGAATGATCTTATTAATTTAATAAACACAGTAAATAATATAAAATCATACTTTAAAATCTCTGAACATCATGTGAGGAATCCCTATAATATTGTAGAAGGTATAGGCTTGAATACATCTTTTAGACTAAGGCTATTTTAGTAAATTGTTCATCCAATTGATGTGGTTGTTTTAATAAAGATGCTGGTATATTACCGTACATGTTAGCGGTCGGTGAATATACCCATAGTTTACCAACAGAATGTTGATTATTATAGTCTATAAAGACTATTTCACCTTGTTTAACATTTAAACCTGGTTCTGTTAAACTTCTATAATCACATATAACAATCATCTTAACAAAATCAGGAGATCGTGGTTTGTTAAAGGATTTACTTATAGTTTGAGGTTTTAAATTGTCATTTATTGAAATGTCATCAATATTGGGTACAGATCCTGGAATATGGATATTTGGTGTAGATCCTAAATAATTGCCTTTTATTGTTGGAACTGGTATATCGTGAGCATTGGGTACAGTTCCTTTTAAATTGTCTTTTATTCTCGGCATACCCTGACTAGAATCTTTCATCTTTTGTACAGGTCTATTCACATTATCTCTTATTCCTGGAACTAACAGACTTTGAATTTTATGCACAGATCTATTCATACAATCTTTGATACCTGGAACAACACTGTCCTGGAGATTAAACACAGACCTCTTTGAATTGTCTTTTATTCCAGGAACTAGATTGTTGTGAAGATTTAGCAAAGACTTTGTTACTAGTAAACTTTCATTCATTCCTGGAACTACACTATCATGTATTGATTTCTTTGAATTGTCTTTTATTCTGATAACTGCATTGCGTTGCAGATTTGTCAAAGACCTGGTTAACTTCTCTGGAATCTCACCCTCTTGGAGACAGTTGACAGATCTACTGGTGTAGTCTGGTAAAGAGTTCTTTATGACAGGTTTTGGTCTGTAAGGTGGTGGGCGAGGTAATCCATTGTTCTGATAAACTGGTTTACGTTTTATAACCCCAGTATCACCACTATCACTACTTCTTTGTCTGTTGTTGGTAACAGTTTCATCAATATTTGGAGTAATATCAGTATCTGAACTTTTACTTCTTTTCAATGGTTCATAATCTCTTGGCGGTAATGGCGGTGGAACATCTGAATCTGATACAATGCCTTCTTCTAAAACAAATATACAAGTTTTATTTAAATGTTATGCATTAAAATACACAGAGGGTGGGTCACAGGGGCATTGGTCTGGCAACCAATCTAGTGGAAATTAAAATAAGATATTTGAAATTATTGTGGCTAGCTTTGTTGTTGAAGCTGTCCAATTTAATTTATTTATTTTGTTAATAAAACAGATCCTATTTCGTTCCATTTTTAAAAGTTTAAAATTTCGTTTTACTTGTCTTTACTGCACTAGGATTTGGAAAAGTTGTTATATTACCGGCGGTTTTGTTAAAGTGAGGGATTAGCCAATGAAACGATCTGTTATGGCGAGTACGTGGAGTTCCAAGCACAGAACTATGGGTAAACCACTAGAAATATCGAGACTGATTGCTTAATCATTGTCTGACGTCATAGGGTCAAAAGCTGCCAATATGACCCCTGACACAACCTTCCGGTACAGCTTGTCAGATCTTCATGTAGTGTAGGCCATCCAAAGTATAAAAATAAACGAAACGAAATAAAGATCTGTATTTTAATCGGATTGTATTTATTTCATCTGTTTTGAAATATTTAAAATGTCTTCGGTTCTGACATTTCTAAGTACTAAGCATCATATAATCAAGGATCTGCCCACCTAGCATTACCAAATCTGTGCCTGCCACAGCCCCAAATCGATAGTGTCAGTAATGTCGCTGGCAATGACAAATTGTGCAAATTAGAACTCTTTGTAAACCTTTCATAAAACAAAACCGAGAGTTTCTTTTATAGTATAGACAGTTATAACAATGCTTTTCTCATAAATATAACACAATAGCAGGAAAGTTACATTGTTTTCAATTTTTCATTAAATATAAATTAACTTCGCGTGAGACACGTCAATTTGCCCTACTTATATTCCCCAGAAACCTTATACCCCTGTTTTTTTTACGTTTAAAGATAACCTAGTTTCCTCGTGTTACCGAAGTGCAGTTGCACAGGCCTCCCAATAGTTTAGGGTGCCTTCAAAAGTTCTATTTGGACAGATTCATGTTATTATAAATGTGTTTCAGTTTGAGGATTCACTATGTTATATTCAAGATGGATTATTGATCCACATAGATTTCACGTGATATTTTTTTTTCAATTCTGGTGATTACATGACTATAAAGTTAGCAGTCATCAATCTTTTATCGCCCATGAGATATTAAACGCCTATCTTACCTTTACGTTTAAGATTTTGATCTTGTTTCAATAAACAGCAAAATGAACTTGGTATAAATCCTTCTTTATTATTCGATTTCCTTATCCACATCCTTCCTTTATCTTCCTTATTTAAAACTTGAACAACTTCTCCTTGTTCAACAGTAATATCACTGTCTTTTATACCACATAAATCAAATAATACTACATATTTACTAGAATCCGACTGATTAAAATCTTTATTATGTCCAGTATTAAAATCTTTATTATGTCCAGTATTAAGATCCGCACTAACAGTATTGACTTTAGAACTATCTTTAGTAACAATAGATTGCAATTTAATATATTCAGTTTCTCCTCCACCTGAAATCCCCGTACTCTTTCTCCTTACATCACCAGTAGTAAAATCTATATCATTATTGTTATTCTCATCATCATCATCATCTTCAGGTTCAGTCTCCTCTTCTATCTCCCACATAGTAAAATCATTCTCATGATTAGATAGCACCGAACGTCTTTTATAAGTCTTGTAAGGTATAAGGAAAGAATTTGGGACGAATCCTTCTTTTCCCTCTTCGGTTATAACGTAAGACCATTCGTTTTCTCTGTATAAAACATAGGCGTCTTGTCCTTTATAAATCTCTAGTTCGTTTTGTCCACAGGGTAAGAAATCATGTTGAGCCACCATTCTAGAATCTGGTTTCAGACCATGTTGTTTCTCCAATCCTACTCTAACCAAAGTATCAATACTAGCACTGCCTGTTATACGTCCTAGAAACGGAACTGAAATATATATTATAAAGGCGTTAATTCATGGAGACTTGCTATCACTGAGTGTATTTATGTACTAGAGAACAAGGACCGATTGTGGATGGGTATGGAGAGGGGATATAAGTGGGCTTTTGAAATAAAATGAAATGAGATAGGGTTTAACTTCCTACTGTTGTGCACCTAACCTGGGCTTACGGAAAACGGAGTGGGCGAAACGAATAAACATGCATTGAGTTGGGGGTGACAATCTGTATTGGGTATTATTATTACTAGTAGTAATGGTACATTCTGAATTATTCTATGATAGAGATTGAATCATCAAATAACAATTTTATTTTTGTAAAATCAAAATAGTAGGTCGACGGTCCCATCTAAATCGTCACTTAAAGAAGGTTCCTCGAACAGAAATGGAAGTCTTTCAATGTCGATGACCGATGTAATAAAGTATATTAAAATCAAATCGAAGCCCTTGCTACACTACTGAACGTCGAAAATGGATAATGGCATGCATTTAAAATAATAAAATAGTTGAGTTGACTTAACCTATTCATTTTTAATTTAAAAAAGTCTTCTTACCTTTTTGTTTCTTTTCTTTATTTTTCCCCGATCTGTTGGGACAGAGAAACGCCATTTTGTCTACATATAGATTTCTGTATACTCCTTAGAAATCAACTTTCACTGGTCATAGATTATGATATAACTCTCTCATAAAACCCCGTGTTCTGCCTGACCGATAACGGATAATAGTCATTTAGCTTATTGTTTTTAACATGTCGACACAAGTAAAATATTTGATATATTAACAAATTATTATTTCAGTTTTAGAAATAACGGGTATGTCTAGCGTCTTCAGAATGAGAGATCAATTCCCGTTTGATCGGGCACATGTTCTGGCCTTTAGCATGCGGTTGGGACGTACCCTTCGGCAACGGAAGCGACAATTCTTTTTTGATATACCGAAGGCTTTGTAGTTTTCCATGTTTTGTGTGAAGGTTTCGATAGTTACATCGTGATTGTAACGGATTAAAGCGTTAATTCTCAGTTGGATCAACAGTCCTTCACTAATTGATCATTAGACTGGATTAACGTTTATTAAGTCATTAATATCGCGTCGCTACGGGATAAACTCACTTGTAATTAACTCATTAATTATAAATTAACTGATAAGTAGGGTGTTTTTTAATTGCAACCGTTCAGTTTAAATGAAAACCTAAAGAATTATTATTTAGGGTTTGGTTTTTAGTTTTTGTTACATGAAAATAATGCTTAGTTTAAAATAAAAAACATTTTAAAGAAAAATAAAAACCTCTCTCTTAAATTCAATGTGATAACAGATTTAAAATATCGCCCTAAAAAGAGGTTCTGTCCATTTATAAATTTGAGTAATGTTTTACGTGCAAAGCCTTCTAAGATTAAATACTTGTTTCAAAACACCCCAGAGCGCACACCAATCATTCTGACCCAAGTTATCACTGTAGTTTTGACGAGAAATATGCATAGTTGTAAACAGGGCACTGGTATATTCAGGCCTTTGCCTCGCTTTCCCATTTTTAAATTAAATATTGGAATGGCAAACCGTTCTAATCTATAGTTAAAATACGATGCCACCTAGACCTGTTTATGGGCTTGTCGAGTTAATAAATGTCTAGTTTATATAACATTTCTGGCCCAGAAAGACCTGCAAATAGGCAGGTTTAGCTCTTTTAATACGTAGGTTTAAAGCGGCTGTCCCAGAAATATTATTGTAAATTAATAATAATGCCGAAGTGCTGCTTTCTGGGGGTTGTAGCTTATTTCAACACCAACGACGAAAACTCGGATAAAAAGTTAAAATTGTACTTTTAATAAAGGAGTGTCCAAAACCGGCTAACAGTCACAATGACGAGATAGGTATCGCTAGGGCGAGCCGGTCATCAGACTAAAGTTACAGTAGAATATAGAACATATACAAGCTTCGTATTAAAATAATTATATAATAATATTTGATCAGACATGTTAAATTGTACATAGGAAACATGTGTTTAAATTCAGAAGAAGATATTGCCATAACAAGAACGCATGTTAACTATAATTACGTAATATACATCGTTACATTAAGTATAAACACAAACAGTTAAATGTCTTGAAAGATTGGTGAGATATCAATTCGGACATTGATCAATTGCTATTTTTACTAAAAATTAAATAGCAATAAAATATATAGATGTACAAAGATACGCTATAACAATAATAAAAAAAAAGGTTTATTCCAAGAAACTTTGATTACAGTAACACATTACCCGGCATACCTTCGGGCCCCTCTAGGCTCCGGGCCTCTCGACAAGTGCCCCAGCCCCCACCCATCCCAGGGGCCCTTGACTGACGACATATTTCCAGTCATAGCTGGATAGTGGATAACCATATTTTTGACCTTATATTCCTTTCTACGTCTTTTCATTCTGAAAGATTTTACACATATGGACAATCCAGTTACTATCCAATTGTCCGAAGCCCACAGTCCTACACTGAACATTTTGACCGGCATTGGTCAGGTATGACCCTATTTTCTTGTTTACGATTCGTATAGACATCCCGACTAGAAATTGCTAATATTCTTAAATGACATTTAGAAGTAGAGGTTTAATATTAATAATAACACAACTTTGTGGATTTACTACTTCTTCGTTTATTGCATGCAACGTTTCAATACTCTTACAGGTATCTTTATCAATAAATAAATGGCTTAGACATGAGACCGACAAAATATTGATGTTACGTTAGTTGTCTAATATAAATATAATGCTTTATATTGAATAATATGATAGAATTTGTAACATGACATATGTTGATTTTGTAACATGTGTTGTAAAATAATAAATGTACCATTGTTGAAAATAATCACTGACATTCTCCTTCTCAATAAAATTAAATAGTCATATTTACAGTTTTGTGTAAACCGTGTTAGTGGATAAAAAATCGTTTTTGCAATCAACAGATTGATTTTAATACATGTTTAATAATATTATAATGTGAAAGGAGACTTTTGTTCCTTTATCATAATAATTTAATATAATTCAAATAATACATAAAATAACAACTAAAACAATTCTACCATAAACAGACCCGGGAGTTTGCAGTGTTGGATTTAGACAAAGAGATGCTCTAAACAGAACTATTCCACTAGGCCCTTTCAATCGGCCAGGCGCGGACCCAAGGGGGGGGGGGGGCGCACCCCCACCCCTTTTTCCGGCAAGCTGTAAACAAAATTGTACCGACAAAAACACTGAAAATAGGATGGGAGTTGTGTTTAATATTTGAAGATCAGATGCCCCCCCCCCACACTTTCGTTACATCCTTGATTCACCCCGGAATCCCATACCCTCACCACTAGATGAAGATGAAAGTGTGTTTTAAACACAATTCAGCCAAGTCGTGGATGAAACCGGGCGTTTATTACTACAGTGCGATATATAATAAAGGCTTATGGCAGCGAAAATTAGTATTCACTTTGGCTGCTGGCCCCTACTCAAGCGGCCCGAGCCTATAGCCAAATGCCGAGAAAGATCCCCTGGATTTTCCATCGAGGTTTTCAACTGTCAGTGGTTCAGGTCGGGGGGCATGGGAAGGACAACGTTTAGTCGTTCGGGTCGGACTGGTATGCACGTAAATGAACCATTGACATGAATTCAAAGTAACAGTCTAATGCTGTGTTCACACTAGCCTTTTAATGCGCATTAAAGCCTCAAGTCGCTAAAACGCGTCACACTCAATACGCATTAAACCAAAACTAAGCCGCTTTAGCGAAACCCCATTTCTAATGCGCATTGGCTGAAGCGATATAACTGACGCGCATCACAATTACAAGTGTGACCAACTTTAATTCGCGTTAAGCGTTGAGATCGAACAGCGCTTGCGCAGTGCAGTACTTCCGTTTTATCGCATGGGGAAAGCTGTTAATGCGCATTGAGTGTGACGTGTTTTAATGCGAATCGAAAGCGGTTTAATTTGTAGTGTGACGCCACCCGTGGTAACGAAGCGCCTTCCGTAGGGCGTTTTACGGAAAGCGGTTTGAAAGCGCATTAGGTGTGAACATAGCATTTGCCGTATAACACTGCTGCCCGTGCACCATTCTCTCATGGCACACGGTATGAGTTTCCCGTCTATATTAGCCCAGTGGGACATGAGGACGTTAAACCTCATTTCATTTGATTTCACACTGCATGTCAGTCTTCATTTGGCCAGTCTGTGCAGTAAAGTAGGACGTTAAACGCCACTTCATTTACTGATAACATATATACAATGTACTGTTAAACACAAAATAGGCCGACCAATATATTATATGAATAATCTGCGATAATAAACGATAGCAATGCCAATCTATACTGAAGGTATTCCAGTGTCTAAATGCAAGAATTAATATCGTATATATGAGAAATAAAGATGTGCCTATTCGTTTAAATGACAAGGGGGTTGGGATGGCCTATAGTGGTCTAGAGTGCCGCGCTTCGACCTCTAGCTGGCCGGTTACCTCTGACTTGCGGCTGTGGTTTCGAGCCCTAGTGTTAGCGTGTGTGACATGGAGATAGGGGCGCTTTCTCAACCTCGTGGGTTTCCCCCGGGCACTCCGGTTTCCTCCCACTGTTAAAGACCCCTACGCGCAAACGAATTATTGAAATAAAAGTTGTAAACCATACGTTAGTCCCAAAGAGGCGATGTCCAGCCTCGTGGGATTTCTCCGGGTCCTCCGGTTTGGACTAAGCCATCTATGAGGGTTCTCTGGCAAGTTTCTTGAGAAACATGTGTCTGCGATATCACCCTATGCGGAAGCGGGCTCATAGCCCAAAAGAAGAACAAGAGCAAAAAAGCACATATCATGGATTATGGAGCCACGATGAGCGAGGCGCTGGCTCACTGACCAGGAGGTTGCGGAAATGAACCCGGTATTTCCAAGCTTGATTTCCCCTTGTCAGAGATGCAGGACAGGGGGCCATGGGACGTTGGCGCCCACGTAAAATAACCCTTGACAGCTGGAGAACAATTACCCCTGGTCAGTGATGCAGGACAGGGGGGCATGGGACAGAACAGCAGACCGGGCTAAATTTCCCTCATAGCACATTTTATGGCGTATTCCCGTCTTCATTTATCCAATTGGTGAAGAAGAGAAGGACGTTACACCCTATTTCATTCATTCAGTCATGGATTTTAATATAAGATGAAGAATTTATTAATAATATGTACAAACATTATCAATATATTCATTAATTATCATGAGCACTATAGAAAAACAAAAGTAAATCAAAACACAGATTGCCGAATAAAAAAAAGCAACTCCAAACGATCAATAGTTTGCAGTATATTTCTTTTTCTGTTCACTTTTGTAAGTAAACGGACAAGCTTTGGGTTTCATTCAGATGCGGAATCATGGTCGCCTTTTTGATCAATATCAGTATTTTGCTGATATTCCCACAGTCTTTCTTCTTTCTACAGTCACTAAGTCTTATAAAACCTACTGCACTGTTGACATTGTATAGTTTCAGCCACTTAAAACCTAATGCAGTCACAGTTCCTGTTATTTTGAATTCTTTCGTCTCGCCCTATATATTTCAATGTATCAATGAAAAGTATGGCCTTTTTTGAGGATATGGTTATTATCGTTTACATATCTGTTTCTGTCAGCTCGCTTGTCTTCTACGAAAACAATTCCCGCTATTTAAAGTAAATTGTTCAGGTTGTCTTTGAAGCCACATAAGAATTAAATTTTCATCGTTTGGCAAACTTGATGACACATCTTGAATACTTTTACTATACATGCAGCTTGAATTCTGAAGAAGAAGAAGAAAATAATTTCGATAAATAAATACATCTTTTATGGGATAGGATATAGAGATAATGAACTAAATAGTTTCTTTAAAAAATGCCTTTACAAATATTCAGGCCCGTAGCCACAGGGGGGCTATGGGGGGGGGGGGGCGTGTTCTTCGCTCAGCCCCTCCAAAAAAAATCTGTAGCCCCCCCCCCCCCCCCAATTTTAAAAGCTGGCTACGGGCCCGCAAATATTACATGTATATTTAAATACAATACCCTCGGCAATTTTGGGTGATACAATCCCAAAATGGTATTATTGGATACCAGGAATTGTCGAATTTATCTATGAAATTGATGAATATGATAACATTTCTGTTTACTCACTTTAATGCATAAAGACTGGATGTCGTTGTTGGACGTCTGGAAAGTTTGACCTGGAGATTTGTTCTCAGTGGAAAGATTTTCATTGTGTTCATTTTGTATCGGTGTACATAATTCATTCATGTTCAATAAACTGGTTAAACTCTTAATATATTCACTAGCCGATCTTAAAATTCCTATTTTCGACATTCGGCTGTCGTCTTTAACGTCAGGAATGTGATCTCGGAGTTTTATAAATGCCTGGTTAACATGATCTACGCGATCTCGTTCTCTCTTGTTCCTCTTTATAACGTATTCTTGTGTTCTGTCCTTGTGTGGAATATGCTGTCTCTGCTTCTTCCCTTTTCCTGGCTGCCTTCTGGTTTTGCTGGTAACCATGACGGAATAGGACGGCATCGATGTAAACTGGTACACAATTTCTTGTTTTGTGATGGTCAGCTTAGAGAAATGACTTATATAGTATATTCTAGAGGTCATTATTGTGTCATGACGTGGTGGAAATAATACGTAGTTAATTTGTTAATATACGTTATTTTTATTTACAACAGTTAAAACCTGCTGTGCCATTCTGATCTTTCACTCTCCAGAAAATTACCGTCTGCCAAAAGTGAACGGGCACGCGCCGCTCGGGACAAATTGGGTGATAGTGCGCCAGGGTATAATGACCGTTAACACCATAGTTATTGGTAGATTGACCCTAGGGGTTTGATGTTAATTGCTATGTTGCAACTTTCTCAATATTACATAAATAGTGAGGGCAGCGGGAGCTAAACACGGAAACAAACGAAACCGTTAATTTAGCACCAATTTGAGCACAGCGCATTGTTAGCCAATTGATCGGGTTAATGCTATAAGTCCGACATGTCTCGGTGGAAAATAGATATGTAAACGATCTTTCATAATTATAAATGACACGTTTCATTTCTTTTTTTTAAATTTCATTTTGTTTATATCAACCAGACTGCACTCTTAATCTTGGTAATATTTGTATTAGTTTATGTAAAAGTTGGGCGTTGCACCCAGGGAAACATACACAGCATGTCAAAATTAGTGTTTTCAATAACATGTTAATATTTTATGAATATGTTTACACGACATAATATAGGATATCGCGTTCAAAATGCGCTCTGGGTAGAAAGCAGAAAATCAAAAGTGAGCGAGAAATTAGATTAAAAGTTCAAAAAGATGGAAGTTTTTCAGGTTAAATGCAGAAATGTGGACGTAGGCCTATATTAAGATAAAAGAAAATAAATGAATTGGAATGGTTTGTATATAAATTTGAAACAAAAACCACCCACACGACATTAAATTTGGCTGAAAGTTTTCGGGTGAGCGACACAGAATATTATTATGAATAAAATGCAACGTTATTTGACATTATATTAATATTGACAGAGGTATGGCCTTTTGAATCGGGGCACCCTTTTGCAAATTTTGAAACGAATATTTTATGACTCGATTTTGTTATACTCGTTTTTATTTAGCTTGGGGATTTGGAAGAACTGTTTATGTAGATCAATAATCATCCATCAGATTTTCCAAACATGGACTGTCGAATATGTATGGTGTGCATTAACTGCCAAATATTATTGCTTTTGATAAAAAAATTCAAAAAATTTGCAAACAATGTGGGAATTTTACTACAGCATATTAGAGGTTTTTACTCTATTATAGTGTATCCATGTGTTTTTAGAACAGACATTTTGAAAGCAAAATCTTAGAGACATATTTTAATTTGACATAAGTCTGTATGTAGGACTACTGCTACTATAATATATTTTTATATGGAACGAAAACCGAACGTCCACCCTTGAGCCTAGATGCTGGAATGCATGCAAAGGAATCCGTAGACAAAAACTATTAGTCCCCATTCTGTGTTGACGAGATGTACTATTCTGGAATTGGTATTCACATTCACCTTGCGAGAGAATGTATCTCAATAGTAAGTGCAAAAGGTCCGCACTACACGCAAAACAAACGTCTACAAGATAGACCTGCGGACAAGACAGAAAATAGACATTGCAAAAAATAAACAATTATCAAATCAAGTGAATGGATCCGTGGAAAAGCCGTAAGCGTCCACTGCGCTGTACAGTACCGGGCCTGTTATGGTACAGGCTTGAATAAAAGGACGTGAAAAAAAATTATACGACCAATCATGGCAGTGGTCGTCTCTTTAATGGTGATAGATAGTCTGCCAGTTGGCGTCTAGTGTAGAACGTCAAAGAATTTTAACAATAAGGGCAATAATCCGGACAGAATCTCGGAAAACGCTAAAATTATAAGTGTAGTGAGCAAATAGGAGCAAAGCCCGACAACGAGAACATTCTGCAGTACGAATGGAGGGACTCGTGTTAGATCCCGATGTTGACCGAGAAGTTCATCGGTATTTTGCGTCGTGGTTCCCTCTTGTCAGTGGTGCTGAAAAAGGACCATTATTATGGCATGGTACAACGTATAGTCCCGTGTATACATTGGCGTGAACGTAAAATATCCCCTTTGGATGGAATTTGATATAATGTAGCTCGTAGCGCCGCAGCCACAATATTGTACCCGCGCTCTGTTTTATCCACGGCTAACGGATACACTATTCGAGTCTTTACGCAAATAAAATTAGGTTCAGTTTCATATGTTCAACACATATCATCACCGTAATTATGTTATAAATAGTGAAGAGTGGAACACTGAAATCTTAATCTTATCTTACTGAACAGTTTTTCTGTTTCAAGTGACGGGAAATCACATGATTCGGATTCGGCGGCCATTTTAAAATGAACAGAAATTTCGCATATTATGCGGTAAAGTACTAATCATAAAATCTATTAAATATTGGATATTACGATAAAAACATCAATATTGAATTCGAATTTGTTTTTAATTTCGAATATTATGGAACAAAATGCCTTAGAGACTCAGCTCCCTTGAGAGTAACGTGATTTTTCTGAGCTCTTATTATATACCTTCAGGAGCCGTCGTGGCTCAGAGGTCGCAAGTTGGTTCCTCAGGATTTCCGTGGGGTCCTTTTTCAGTTCTGAACAATCGCTGTAGGGTATCACGGTGGATAAGTGGATAAGGCGCTGATTCGCTAGCCTGAAGGTCGGATGTGATTCCTGCATTGGCCGAGAAAGTTCATCTCGATTTTCCGGCGTGATTTCCCCTTGACAGTGATGCAGAAGGATGGCCTGACAAGGACAGTTGCCCAGTCGTTTGGATGGTACGGAAAACTGAGGTCCCGTGTACACAGTTGTCTGAGTTATCATTATTTGATTTTGTAGTCAACACTTGACCTTGGACCTTTTACTATCTACTGCTAATGGTGAGATATCAGTTGTTATGTAATCCCAAAATGCCCTATATATTCAACTCGGACGTCTTTAATCCCTCATTGTAGTCCGAATCACTTACTGGAGTCGTCATACATTTTAAGCACATCGATTTGACAACAGGACACGGTAAATAAAAAAAAATATGTTTAAACTATTTCGATCCGTGAAAGAAGAGATAACGACGCCTATAGGAGGTGGGGTGATCGGTGATCTACCAGAATGGATAATTGGCAGTATGTATAGGAATGGACCTGGTCTATTTGAAGTAGGAGACACAAAATATTTCCACTGGTTTGATGGCATGTCAATCATCCAACGATTTGATATCAAAAACGGAAAAGTTAACTACCAGAGGAGGTTCTTAAAGAGTGAGGCCTATAAAGCTAATATAGCTGCTAATCGGATTGTTTTTGCGGAATTCGGAACCAGGGCTTATCCAGATCCAAATAAAAACACCATAGTCAACCTCCTGTCTAAGTTTATCGCCAAGAAAACAGATAACTGTCCGGTAAATATAATCCGAATAGGAAAAGAACTATTTGCCGTATCGGAGACTAATTACTTACATCGATTTGATCCTAACACTTTGGAAACCCTTGAACGTTTGAATTTAAGCGACTTTGTTGATGTAAACCAAGCTTCGGCACATGTACATTATGATCAAGATGGGACGATTCATAACATAGGGTACTCCTACGGTGTTAAACCCCCCAAATATTGTCTTTATACAATAACACCAACCACTTCTGGCACCAGTAAATATCGCGGTAAACTTATAGCAGCTCTTGAAATTGACAATATGCTGAATCCATCCTATATTCACAGTTTTTTTATGACTGAAAATTTTTATATTTATATAGAACAGCCATTAGTGATCAAGGCCTTGAAAGTTGTATCAGCAGAAATTCGACAACTTCCCATGTCTGATTGTATAGAATGGCGGAAAGATTTAAAAACAAGGTTTCATATTGTAGACCGAAAAACTGGGATCGAACTTAATTCAAACTACGTGTATGAAGGTGTACCATTTATGATGATCAACCAAGGAAACTCCTTCGAAGACGATGGTAACATTGTTTTGGATCTTTGTACCTTTAAAGATGGTGAAGTTCTAAACAGCTATTTTATGTCTAATTTAGCTTTCGAGGTACCAGATGGTTCACCAGAAGGCAATTTCCCACCATCATCCTACCAACGATTTGTTTTGCCACTAAACCTCGGTAAAACGACACCCATAGGAACGAATTTACTATCTGCGGCTTTTTCCAAATCACAGGCTGTTCGAACATCAAATACGAACATTTCGCTAACGTCGGAAGTATTGTCATACGTGCCGTTTGAATTACCTGTAATTAATGATACATATAGAGGTAAACCATATCAATATGTTTACGGTGTAACGTATGAATCTACTCCCAACTTCTCCAGTTCGTTGGTGAAATTGGATATTCAGACAAAAGAGTGTATCTATTGGAAGGAAGACCATTGTTTTCCATCGCAGCCATGTTTTCTACCATCACCTTACGCGGAATCAGAAGACGATGGTGTTCTTATAGCTACCGTCAATACCACTTGTGATGACAAACAGTGCTGTTTGATTTTTCTTAATGCCAAAACAATGACAGAAATCTGTAGGGTGACGTTTCCGGTGTGGATTCCTAGAGATCTCCATGGAATATTTGTCAGTGAAAACCAATTATAATAAACCCCACTAATTAAAATTGCAAAACTATTTATGTTCGACATTTCTTTCTTATAGATTTTATTTACTCTGGTTTTAGCAAAATATTTTAATGAAAAACTGTAATTTAAACTGTTTTGAGTATGTGTGAGCACAGGAATCTGACCTTATACCGTGTCGTACCAGAAAATATATAATAAAAAGATAGTAAGCTGGCACTGCCAGGCAGGATACGCCCACATTTTCGAGAGATGGATAGAGGACAAGCAATACCGAAAGTGATTTTTCCTTCAATCAAAGGCCATAATTCATTAAGTTACAATTTGATATGCGCAAATTTTAAAAAAGAATCAAGATCTTTAGGTTATAAACATGCACTTCAAGTTTCATTAAAATCGAAATACAATTGTGACCTCTACAGGGCCCACAACTTTAATATGCCATATTTTTACACTGTTCGCGTTCAAACCGCGGCCATTTTGTCTGGCAATTATGGTCGATATTCTAGAAATTCGAACTCAACTTTCCGTAGGGTGTAATGGTGATAGAGTCAAACGTTTTTAAATTGGATATTAATCGTGACCTCAAGAGGGACCATAGGGGATTTTTCGGACAATCAGCGGCCATAATTTAGTTATGATCCGATATGCGCAAATATCGAAAGGAACCAAGATCTTTGGGTTATAACCATGCATTTCAAGTTTCATCAAAATCGAATTAAAATTTTGACCTTTACAGGGTCCACAACCTTGATATACCATTTTTTAACAGTATTCGCGTACAAACGGTGGCCATTTTGTATGGCAATTTTGGTCCGATTTTCCCAAAATTCGAACTCAACTTTCCTTAGGGTGTAACGGTGACATAATCAAACTTTTTTTTAAATGAGATAATAATTGTGACCTCCACAGGGACCACAAGCTAAACAAAGGCGATTCTGCGTATAAACAGGGGCCATAATGGCAATTTTGGTCCGATTTTCCCGAAATTAGAACTCAACCTTTCTTAGTGTGTAACGGTGATATAATCAAACGGTTTTTCAAATCGGATAATAATTGTGACCTCCAAAGGGACCACAAGCTAAACAAAGGCGATTATGAGTATAATCAGGGGTCATAATTCAGGAAGTTACAATCCGATATGCGCAAATATCGAAAGGAACCAAGATCTTTGGGTTATAACCATGTATTTCAATTTCATCAAAATCCAATTAAAATTGTGACCTCTACAGGGTCCACAACCTTGATATACCATTTTTTAACAGTATTCGCGTACAAACGGCGGCCATTTTGTATGTCAATTTTGGTCCGATTTTCCTAAAATTCGAACTCAACCTTCCTTAGGGTGTAACGGTGATACAATCAAACGGTTTTTCAAATCGGATAATAAGTGTTACTTCTAGAGGGACCACAAGCTAAAATAGGTGATTTTTCGGACAATCAGGGGCCATAATTCAGAAAATTACGTTCCGATAGGCTCAAATATTGAAAGGAACCAAGATCTTTGGGTTATAAACATGCATCTCAAGTTTCATCAGAATCAGCTCAAAATTGTGACCTCTATAGGGTCCACAAGCTAAAAACGTGATTTTTCGTACAATCAGGGGCCATAATCCATGAAGTTTCGATCCGATACATGCCAAATCGAAAGCAGCCGAGATCTTTTGGGGATAAAGTCATTCAAGTTTCATCAAAATCGGACAAGAATTGTGACCTGTAGAGGGTCCACAAACAATTGTGGACGGACGGACAGACGGACAGGGGCGACGACATAATACGTCCACATGAAAATGTGGGCGTATACAAAGAGAACAGGAATGCAATGACTTTCAAAGACTCGATTTTACCTGCTTTCGCTTATGCTCGCGTTTTTTTTAGCAATTCGTAATGTCACGCAATCAAACCTCTGTCGATTCACTCAAAACGACTGGATTGAAGAAATAACATATCTGAGTGAATATACGGATAAAAGATCGACAGTCTGTAAATTTATATTACTAGTGTTTGTTATAATGATTTACATACATTTAATCTGTATAGTTAGTTTTAATTAGAATTTGTATGATACAAAGGATTCAGTGTTGTTTTTTGGATGTTGAAAAATTGTATAAAAATGAAGAATTTGCTCAGTGGTTAAGGTGCTGACTCGCTGTAGGTCTCTGAATGTTGACCGAGAAAATTCCTCGGAATTTTCCGGTGTGGCTTATCCTTGCCAGCGGTGCAGAAGAGACTATGGGCAGTGAAAGACCAATGTCCCATGTACACATTGGCGTGCACATAAAAAAACCCTTGGCAGTTGTAATTCAAAATAAGGGTGCACCGTAACGCCGGTGTCCGGGCAAAATGTCCCTCAGATAGAGTGCCGTGAGCGCGCGAACGTCCGAAGGAGGGTCTGTGGCGGGGGGGGGGGCTGCCCCCCAGGGCAATTTTGAAAATTGACAACCGCATTTTCCAAGCATTACAGACAAAAGCAGAAGAAAGCAAATTTTTGATTTCCTGATATAATTAGATAACAGAATGACCGAAGAGCATTAGATGAACTTGAGATTCTTTCTCCTGTCCTGTGTCCGACCTCTCCTTTCTTCTTTCCTCACCTTCTCCTTTCTTTCTGTTTTCTTTTTTCTTTATAGGCTTAGGCCCAATTTTATTTACTGAGTTTAGACCCCACCTGTCACGGACAGGTAGGTGGGCCCAGTCCGGCACTGCTTATATAGCACACTGCATTGCGTATGCTGTCTTGATTAGTCCAGTCGCTCGCTTCAGAAGGACGCTAAACCCCATTCCACTCCCAAGATAAATACAAGTACTTTCTTTCAACAAAAATACAAAACGGTTTAAGAAAATATCATTATATTATATACCTCGTCACTTGATGGTCCCATTATCAGGGTACTGCCATATATTTTCATAAATAAACATGGAATCCATTACGCCTCTGATCTGTCAATATTTTCCTGATTTTGCCCGAAGAGACATGAGATCCTCGTCAATTTTTAATTTCATATATCCCACGCAGAAGAATATATACAAGAAAGCATTGTAATATTTCTTTATTTATTCAATTCTTGCATGAAGGACGAAATCAATTACTTCTTTGTATGTATCCCATTCTTTATATATTTACAAATAATCAGTAGTATAAATTACTTTGAATTATATTTAATCAAATTAAAATCAAATTTATTATATATTAACATCATCAAATTAATTATGTTAATCAAATTGCTATTTAAATCATACTGACAATCCTTATCTATCAACTTTAATTTTGCCTATTAAGTTTTTCATATTAAATTCCGTGACGACTTAAATATCTTTTATTTGCCTCTTCGTTAATGGTTGTGTTGAATTCAGGCCAATTTGCGCGATTCTCGACAACATTTCTATCGGCAGGTGGTTTGAGAGATTTGTTGCCCTTCTTCTTCTTGTTGCAGACGGTTCTTTTTCTCTCAGTAAGATTTGTGCTGTGCTTGTGAATAACAGTAATTTTCACATCGACGTTTTCACCAATTGGATTTCTCCTATCTCTTGAGGTCACGGTGACCGCTAATTCGCCATTCTGATAATAAGCTTCAGCTTTCACTTGAACCGGCACCGAAGTTCTGTTTCTTTGGTTTTTACCGTTTTGGGGTTCTCCAGTTTGTTGAGCACTGCATTTTTTATTGGCGGTGATGGGTCTGGTTTTTGTTTGAACGTTTTGGGGCTTACTATTTTCTCCAATGTTACTGCTAGCCAACCATTTATCGATTGGCTGCCGAGCACATTCTGAAAGCCTTCCGAATTTAACACCTGACCTATTTGTAGATTCGGTTAGGTATTCTTTTTCCTCCGTATAATCTTGTGGATCGCCAGTTGTTGAAGAGGAAGTACTATTTTGCATATTATCAAAATTAACCGTGTGGTGGCTACTTTCTGTTAGTGTCCGCCCACTGTTCTGTTGGCAAGCTTGGTTGTATTCTGATAAGCGAGAGTTTAGATCTTCAAAACGGACATTTAAATTCGTCTTTACGTTTTTTAGTATCGCATCCGCTTCTTTCAAGATTTCCCGATCGCTTGAACTTAAAATGTCAGACTCACTCAAACCAGCTGGAAATGGTGTTAACCTTTCGCTTGACGCCTCTTCTGCGATCCCACTTTCAATTTCATAATCAAGATACACGACCTCGTCATCTTGGATGTTAGATATTGGTGCGTATTGATAACCCATTCCAATTTGTGGCGTGTCTTTTCTGGGTTTACGCTTATTTTTTGGAGGGCTTACCCTTTGACTTTGATCACATAGCAGCGATAGAACAGATTCTTGGTTTGAAAATATAGAATTAGATCGAGTTGAATCGGCAACAACACTTTCATAATCAAAACCGTAATCACAAACAGTATTGGTCCTCTCGGTGCTTAAGGTAGAAATTGTGTCATATTCTTTTCTTTTAACTGTGTCATCTTCATAAAAATCAAAAGTGGCATCATCCATTTAGTGACAGCGATTATAAACTTTTTAATTTAGAATATCGTTAACCTTCTTTCTTTCACCTAGGTAGCATCATAATGAGAAAGTTCAATTGTGACGTCATAGATATTATTCGCCTAGAAACATCGAGCGACATTATAAGTATTTTAACGCAGTAAAGTCTAACGTATCCCATCATAATCATCAATAAAAAATACCTCTAAACAATTTGCATTATTCATTCGATTGTTTTACAAAAAAATCATCTACCAGATTGAATTGAAGTTTTTAACTCACTTCTTTTTTTCAATTTAAGATAAGGACATTTGTTTAATTTGAATTTATAATAAATCACCTGATTTCAATTTTTATAAAACCTTGTCTATATGGGGTATGATTATGATAAATTATGTTTCCTCCGGCAAAAAAGTCTAGACTATAGATATCTCTAAAGGTAATAATAGTGTTTTAATCAAGTCTTATCCCCTCTTGTTATTCAATGGCCCTACCTCTGTATGATTAAACTCCAGTCAGGTGATCAAAGTATAGGCCTATTGTTTTAAAATAAAGACAACCAGTCCATTCGGTCTACCAAGAACTGTTAACATGAACACAATGTAGGTAATCGACATTGCTAAAAACCCCTAGTGCAGGACAATGCTATTGTGATAAAACACTCTTCCTGACAATGCTGAATTCTTTTTGTAAATGTATCGACAACGTGTGTATTTTGTTTTAGTGTAGTTCTCTGTAAAACAAAAAAAAAGGACAAAAACAGTTAACACGTTACGTCATAAATAGAGAGGGCCCGTTTACAACACGTCATATTTTCTAGTTCAAATTGACTGGACAAATGAAGCCATACAGTTTTCTGATTTTTTGCCCAGACAGCGGCGCTACGGCCCACTCTTATATCGAGTTCCAACTGCCAATGGATCTTTTACGAAAATTTAGTCCCATCCTAACGACAAGTCAGTTATCCTTGTCAGGCCCTGCGTTCTCCAACATTGACAAAGAGAAACCACGTCGGAAAATCTCGATGAACTTTCTCACTCGACCTCCAGGCTACACTGTAATTCAATTCCCGTTATTTTTACGAGTAAATGGCTGGCAGCTAGGTTGCGAAGGTTTTGTCGTTAAAATTACGACGCCTCTAACCCACTTGGCCAGCGTGGATCCGTATTTAGTATCAAGTGTGTGGTGAAGTTATATATGATTTGTAATGGGTGCTCAAAAACAACCGACCAATTTATGATATTTTATGATACAGTCCCATAATCCGCAACTGTAAATTATTAGGACATTGGCGCCCCCTATATTGACACACATATTTTTAAATCAAGATAGGGGCAACCTCCGCCTCGAAATATAATTTTAAAACCTGTTAATTCGGGCTTCTATTTGATCTCCCCAACCCCGTCTTTTTTAAATCTTAAAAAATCTGTGTGGTCCGCCTTACCTATTAAAGAATGAATGAATGAAATGGGGTTCAACGTCCTACGCTTAGGCACCTAACCTGGGCTAATTGAAGACGGGCATACGCCAAACAGTGTGCTATGAGGTAAATTTTGCCTGGGCAGCAACTGAATTCCAACTGCCAAGGGTTCTTTTACGTGCACTCGAATGTGTACACGGTACCTCGATTTTTGGTCCCATACGAACGACTAGGCAGCTGTCCTTGTAAGGCCCTCCTTCTGCATCACTGACAAGGGGAAATCACGCCGGAAAATCGAGATGAACTTTCTCGGCCAATGCAGGGATCGAACACCCGACCTCCAGGCTAGCGAACCAGCGCCTTATTTACTTAGCCAACGTGATCCCCCACCTATTAAAAAAGAATCGGGGTTGGTGTGGTGCGGAACAGCCACTGGTGGATACGATTGTGCGTTATAAACAATTCAGGTATACCTAATACAGATCCATGTCTCGTTTTGCTTTTTTTTATAATTTCTATGGACTCTACTATAGATTTACTAGTCATTACTATACTAGGATCTGGATAACCTACCGGATAACCTGCTCTAAATGACGTCAGGAGCGATTCTGACATATTAGAGCAGGTTATCCAGTCTATGGGTAAACCACTATAGTAACGTCAACCCGCTTAGCCACGTGATCTCCGTATTTTGACGAACACAACTTATTAGAAATTACAGTGAAAACAGAAACGATTGAATGTAAATCAGTTTATATTCATTCATATTACATTATTATATGCGACCCATTTGTGTCCATTTCTAGGTGCCAAAGAATGAAGATTTATAGCTCATTTTGTTTAGAAACTATGAATATTATAGTTTGTAATTAGACGAAATGAAATATTAACAAATTAATGTTGAATATAATATAACGCCATACGTGTCCCCTTTTAGGCAGGCCCGTAGCCAGGGGGTGGCACGGGGGGGGGGGGCAACTGCCCTCCCAATACTGAGTCTTGCCCCCCCAATATCCCAAGAAAATTGGCCTTTACCGCAAAATTCATGCAGATGCCCATGCTAGTTGGCCCTCCCGAAAACATCTTTGCACCCCCAAAAACAACTTCCTGACTACGGGCCTGCTATTGGGCCCTATTTAATAAAATGTTATCGAGGTTGGGCAAATTTATAATATACGTGATACTCGTTACGATTACTTTGGGAACATGCTATAATTGATATGGCATATTTCGTCGCCCAACAGCAACATTACTATAATATTTCGCGAGCCGGGGAGGGGGGGGGGCTCGTGTGTTTGAATCCGGTGATTTTCCCGCGTGGTTCCCGTTGTCTGTGGTCCAATCGACACCAAGTACAAGTCATGTCGAGACGAACATACGATTCAAATTTATTTCCATTTGGGGTTTAGGCTACAGGGGGTCCTACTCCCCGTCACGGCAGGTTTCTCAAAGGCATACCTTATGACCCCCCCAACCGCACTTACTTGTCGATTATGTCCCTTCCGCTCAGAAATTGAAACATAATCTCATCTGTAGAATGCAAAATGTATTCCTCGGTTATAAATTTTTAGAGAACTGCATAAGACATATACGTACATTGCTAGAATATATCTGCAAAAGGTAATAGATAAAAATAAAATAAAAAACACAAAACCAAATCATAGATATCATAATACACGGTTGGATTTTATAAGTAACATTTATTTTCTTGTATACAGGCACAATGAAATTTCTCTGAAGCTTGAAATGTCCATTATGCTTAGATGAGCGACCAGTCGGGCGGATAGAGATGCCAAACAATTTACGTAAATCAAAAGTTAACGATCGGCTTTTGTGTCGTATTGATGAGGTCATTATCGTGCCCCTGCGCCTATAGTATATTTTACTGCTGCAGCATGTAGATGTTACTAGGCCATCTGATCATTTTATGTGTAAATCTACCATCGTGTGCATGTACATATCTCATTATATTTTCATTTTATCATCTCATGTTTACACGTTGTATTCATATTATCCTAATGTAGTATTCCATGTCAATTAATCTATTTTTGTATGCATGTATATTGATGTATGATCTGTATGCTATGCAGCTATGCAAATAAAAAGGTTAAAAGTTACAGACATTTGAATAAGAAATGAAATGAAATGGGGTTTATAACGTCCGACTGTTCTGCTCCGACTTTTAATGTAGACAGGGATACGCCATATAGTGTGCTATGACGGAAGTTAAGAATATACTGTCAATGGATGTTAATGAGACAAAATTGTCTTTATGTTGTTTATTGAGTGTCGTGGAAATAAAAAAAACACCATTATACCCCCCACACACACACCCACCCCCACCCCCCAAATACATAAGAAAAATATTATAAAATGGTGCCCTTTGTGTTGGTAAACTTGTCTGTCGGTTGGTGGAAAATGCCTTCAAAATCTAACCTAACCCTTGAATTTTATTAGTCCACTGTCTGGAAGCCAATAATGGGGTCAGTGTATTTTAAAAACCAACCCCTTATCTGTTAAAGACAGGCTTAGTCGGGAATAGTTTATCCATACCGATTTCGCCAATCGTTTAAAGCTAGACAGGTTGACTCCCTTATGTTTACAAACATACAGTATTATGCAATATGTGTTTTATATTAGTACTAGTAGCCAGGAGTAAATTCCATTCAAACCCCCGTATATAGACTGAAATTTCGCAATAAGAATAATATTTTATTTATAACAGACTGTTCCATTAAAATTCGGTGCAGACAGAAGTTAGGCTACATAAATCTAGTTTATAATGATAGTCCGTTGCTTATGCTAGTCGATAAGCCTACCAATAATATTACGGTTTCTGGAACAAGGTCATCATCAACAATAAATACGGAAGTGGGTCAAAGGAATGGAACAGGGTCAACGGCGCTTTGATTATCACCGATTTGACCTTAATCTGTGCAGCCAATTCTGGATAAGAAATGGATCAATCTATGGTCGAATTTTGACCAATGGATCTTCTTATAATATCAACACATAATACACATGTGGGTATCTATAAATATACTTGACATGCGCTCAATGCTATTCATATGTAAATGAAGTGTGTTTGAACGACAGTATTGTTAAAAAGGGGGCAACGGTTAGTTGGTCACATAATGACCCATTTCGATTCGTCCCATTGTAATTAAGCTAGATAATTGGATTAAAATAAATGAATTAATTAAGTGCGTTCATTCATCCTGCCACCAATTCCGTAAAGAATAATAAAGAAGCCTGCTCCAATCTGTAACAATATTAATTTATTGTTACAACCTGTTCCCCCTAATTTATAATGGACCATTCACAATCCGTGGCACAATTTGATACAGCCAAGATGGCGGAGGACGTGGAAGGAGTGCCCGCTGACGGGAAAATAATGGACGAAGAGGGCTCTAAACCTTCGTTTAAAAGTAAAAATGAAGACGAAGAAGTAGAGGAAGAGCTATTTGATGTAGAAAAAATAGTTGGAATGAGTAAAAATGGGGTAAGTGAAAAGGGGGCGTGTTTTATTTCGGCTCGTGCCATTCGCTTCGACACGAGCTTTTTGGCATGTATGCAATGTTGACATGAAGTATTGGAATTCTTTTGTTAAAACCTGTCTCCAAACTATTACCCCTTGTGTGAAAGAATATCGTAAAATGGGTCATTGTTGATTTTTTTCACTTCTTTACGATGTACTAGCAAGTAAAATACTGCGTGCGAAGCCATACAAACCTCATTTTTATGCCGAGACGAGAGTAATAAGTGGATTGAGAAAGGAAGACGATCACACGGGCTTGTTGGGAGAGCTATCGAATAATGACCGGCGGATACAACCAGAGAAGGCATCTAAGTTTACAATTACATCATTATTTTCAACCTAGATATCTAGCCAACCAAATACAGTATAAATATGCAGCAATGGATTGTTTGAATAGATTTAGTAATAGAGTATATAATATGCTCTTTACGTTAACCTAGTTTTTGATTCGCAATAATAAATGGCTGATGTTTGGTTTATTTCTGTCGACTGGCAGAGTAATAATACATTTACTACTAGATAGAGGTAAAATTTAAGAAAGTTGCTAGTCTACTATTCACATATAACACTTAAAGTAAACTCAGTGACCTCATAAAGTTTATTGACCATCCTTAAGAAGAAAGCATTTAACTGAAAATGCCCCCCTGGTCATAATACTATATAGATGAAGAAATGTCTAGATTGATGATGTAAACCAGGTCAAGTATAAATAATGCAGTCTGCCATTTGTCACAAATATTTGCACTTTAGCCTCATTTAATTTATTCACAGTAATATTTTATAACTTTGAATGAATGAAACTTGTAGAGGTTAATGGGTATCACTATCAATTTCATTGCCAAATGAAGTTTTATATGGTCAAAAACAGATCAATATGTTTTCTACACATAACAAACCTGACACATTTACATGTATGTACTAATAAGTAGTTACATATAGGCCTACACATGTATCTTTACTGTCAACCTAACATACCAAAATTTCTTTCCAATTCTAAAAAAATATTACATTTCTCCATTCTTACAGAAGTAAATGAAAAAAAGAAAGAAGAAAAAACCTTAGCAACTTTATTTTGGATACAGGATTTTAAAGTGTAAATGGATACAATTACACCACATCTTTTTTTTCTCACTTGATTCTGAAACATTCACATTTTTTATTTTACTTTATTTTCTTGTTAATGAGTGTTTTTGTGTAGCTTTGATTGTGTTGGGTGTGATATGACATTAAATATATGAACAGTGATCATTTAGAGATAACTTGTTTTCCTTCAGGGTAAATCACTATATAAAGTAAGATGGCGAGGATATCCACCGTCACACGATACATGGGAACCAGTAGAAAATCTGGCGAGTTGTTTAGATATGATAGAAGATTTTGATGCTATGAGAGAAGAATCCAGACGAAAACGAGCAGAAGAAAGAAAGAAAAAACAGGTAGAAATTATAATATAGGAGTACCACTGTCACAGGTCAATATATATGTGACTGTAGAGTTTTTTTGACTGTTCAACTCGTTAACCTTTAACAGAAGTTACATGTATATAAAAAAATTTGAACTATCAAATAAAAGAAGGTATCTTAGGAAATGTTTCTATTAATAATCTATCCCAACATTTTTAAAATTCAAGAGCTTGACCACAAACATTATTTGATCTTTGGAGTCCTAGGGCTCAATGTCAGTTTATCTAAAAATAATATTTTTATGCGTTCACATTATCATCCCAGTGATCTCAGATCCTTTTGAAATTTGCGCATATCGGACCGAAACAGCCCAACAAAATAGGGTAAAAGTATGTAATACTAAGGTTGTAGACTTTCTGGAAGTCACAATTTTTATCTGATTTTGATGAAACATAAATATTGGTTCCTTCAGATATTTATGGATATCGGGCCATAATGTTCAGAATTAAGGCCCCTGATTTTACAAAAATTCACTTTTTGTTTAGAGCTAATTCCCTGTCCATCTTTTGCAAAATGTGGGTGTATGTTGCATGGCAACCACTTATTGTTAATAATTGATTATTATTTTACACTATGACCTCAATCAGGTCAATCTAAGTTTAGTAATAAATTAAGCCCAATGTTTTGAAAGAAGAATTTCTAATTACAATTGCCATCATCAATGTGACTTACATGTACATGTATAAAGCTTGTATTACATGTTCCATGCGTGTGTTGATCATTATATTTATCTATAAATCATCAGCTTATATAATTTACAGGTCTTCTTATTGTTGAGATTACACAAGTATATTACATGCTACATGTAAATGCTCATACAATTTCCTAATACCAAATATATTTTTTATCAGAATAAAAGATATTGTAAAGTTTACATATTCTATTAAATTTTATTACCTAATGCTGTAAACCTACTATTTCCTAATTCCCAAATTTTTCCCTATCAGTCAGATATTGTTAAGTTTACACAATATATTTTAATCCCTACTGCTCTAAACATACAATGCTCTAATCCAAATATTTCTCATATCAGATATGGTAAATTATCATGATATTTAAAATTGTATTCCCTATTGTAAACATATTGTTTACAGAAATGATAAATGAAATGATAAGTAGTAGACTGACAGTTGGTGCACAGATTAATTAACAATAGAAGAAACAATGGTTAAACCTGCCTACTTAAAATTAACACTTATCAACAAATTACTGTTAAATAGTTAAGTAAACATCTGCTAGTCAACTATCTTTATCCTTATTAGGTACCTAGTTACTATATATACACCATAGTTAAGATCACCATGGTTACACCACAGGCACTCCATATTAGATGGCCGATTGTTATATCATAGTTCTATAACATTCATACATACCTCAAGTAGAGATGCTATCAAATAAGTGAAGTAGAAAATTATATGAATCTTGGAACGTTTTTAATTACTCACTTATACACTTATATTAACCTGAATAGGTTTAACCGGCAATAATACTGGTGCTGATTTTCAAGTAAGAAATCTCTTTAAATTTTTCAATTAATTGAAGACAAATTTTAGATAGTCTACTAATGTCTTTGATGTCACACATGTATTTGCATTTATTAAGGGTTGTTGACCTCAAGCTTGAGAGCTACATAATCTCATGAATTAATTAGGTTAATAGCTTTAAATACATGTACTACTTTTTGTTATTCAGGCAATTATGGAAGGCCGATTGCAAGAAGATGCCAGTTACTCACCAATCTCTAGTCAGACCACTCCTGAAAGCAGTTCTCCGTTCATGATTGACGAAAATCCAGAAACGACGCTTAAAGACACTTTTTGGAAAGATCTAGAAGAAGGAAAGGTAAATCTGTTTGCTACGGACATGTACAGTAAAGTAAAAGGTCAAGGTCGAGCCTCGAGACCTACATCCTTTAAACAGATATTTAACAACTCCAAATCGACTTCTCCCACACCCGAAACACAGAGCTCATCATCGGGGAGAAGAAAGAGTGACAGTAGTGCTAGTAAAAAGAGAAGTAAGGGCAAGAAAAGTCCTTTGTCTAAAAAAGTCAGTCCAAAGACAGTAAGTGGTAGAAAGACACGTAAGGCTGTGAAATCTCTCTCGTATAAAGAAGTAGCTGAAAGTGATCATATTAGTAATGACAGTAATGACAGTGCAATCACTAGAAGTTCTATGAGTAGTGATATTTCAGTAGCAACACCTCAGAGTGTTAGTAGTGAGAATCCAAGTAGTGAATTTGACTCTGGTGTATTTGACTCCTCTCTAAATAAAACTTGTGACTCGCCTGAAGAACGGAAACAGACCAATTCAGAAAACAAAGTAAGTAATAATCATCAAAACATACTAATTATCTGTAAACTTTCAAACAGTTGTCGCAGCAGTGTATAATGAGAAAGGTGACAATTGACAAATAATCGAGAAATTAAAGTCCAGCACAGTAAAAAACTTTACATTGGGCTTGCTTGATTTAACCGCCAGCAGGTAAGCCAGTTTGTAAACGGCGTACGCCAGTCAGGTTACCAAATCAGAGCAAATCAAGTGACCCGGCTTATAAATAATTACATGACATGTTTTAATAAAAACAGTATTCATGAAAGTAAGTGACTGCAAAATAAGCAGGAAATTATTATTAGTAGTATTACCGAAAAAAATAAATGACATATGAGCGTTTGGTTTTACGAAGCTCCACTTCAACTTTAAAGCGTTCGGTTTAATTTTAACACTTTAATATTTGTGTATAATGGTATTCCTAATTAACGTGAATTTTATCTTGTTGACATGTTCACCATCTTGCGACGATGATTGCCACTGCCTACAAAGTGGCACATTCGGTGTACGCCGCAGGCAAACTTTTGTCGACTTCTGGTCAAATCAAGTATCATCGCCAGGGAAACTGCCGAACCTTGGTCAGCAAGTATGGACAAATCAAGCAGAGCCAATTTGTATCAGTTGGCTATGTAAGGATAAATGTACGGTTATTGTTGATTGTACATGTATTTCCTTTACACATCTGAAAAAGATGAAATATATTTATTATAATGAAAGGTTACACATACATGTATTTGTGTAGGGTTTTTTTTGCCACATGATCATGTAAACATGTATATTTACATGTAGATGTTGACCCTAAAGAAAATTACAAGACTGCCATATTGTTTTGCCTGACATTGAGATATGAAGAAAGTAAATCTAAAATATAATAATATTTGAAAGATGCACACTCAAGAGATGTGAATTAAATGATTAGTTTATTCACTCAAATCACTAATCCATAATTTATTCACTATTCAGTACTATTCACTAATATTAATTATATTATCAAGTATTGGTAAAAAGGTTAATGTATAATAATAACTAGGTCTCTTTATAATATTGATTATTTCATTGAATTCAATATGAATATAATGTAGCACATATAGTAGAAGTAGTAGTACACAGAATACACGTATGTCAATATTGATTTTTCATCGATTCTTGTTAACATTGTCTGCATATGAATTGTACTAACAAGTAAGATATAAAATAATGGTGTCACATACATGTTGACATGGTACATGTATGTGTACATGTATATAGTCTTAATATAATATACTAATAATCCTACATTACTGTGTTTAAGTTTGAACTAACAATACATGTAAAATTTGACTGCATTAGAAGGCATTGTTGATGAAAACTGAGATGAAAAATATTTTTTAAGATTTTGATAAGAGGACATCAGAGATATACAATACATGTATTGTACTTGAATCAATAATAGCTTTATATGTACATGTATTTAGTTAGTATATACATGTAGAGCTGTGATTGGTTGCTTTCTTGGTCATCATGACATAATTATTTATGAATATGTAAATGTAACTACATGTAACACACTGCAGTCAGTTAAATTTTTATTGCAATTTTTAACAATGGATGATAATGCAGTAGAGGTACATGTATTTGTCATATTTTATAATAATTTACACTGTACATATGAAATACAATATCAATGTAAGAAAGAAGTATTTTGACATATTTATGTAGATTCACCAAGGGTTTCAGGGGGATCCTCATTTGTATCTTTTATCAATAATTTGCCAAACCTTGTGTCAGAAAACAAGTGACTTATAATTTCAGTCATTTCGTTCTGGAATATTCATATTGCTGAGCCAATTTTACCATGTAAAGATAATGTTGAAGGTGTGAATTTATTTGAAATGACCATTATTTCTAATTATAATTTCAGCTTAGTCTCTCACCTGATTCTAGTGAGAGGAGTAAGAGACGAACACCTCAAAGAAGCTCTCCACGATCGTATACAGAAATTATTTCTACTAAAAGTGCTACTCGACAACGAAGGGATTGTGAAGAGGATCAAGTGGCTCACAAGAGAACGAAATTAGACTCTCTAAAACTTACTAAACAATCATCACCATTAGAACAGAGTTGTAATGTGGTTACTAATTTTAATAGTGGAAAAGAAAATCTAGCGGAAACACGACAAAATATTGTATCACATTTATCAGACTTTAATAGTTCCAGATCGAAAGTCCACAAAGTAGATAGCTCACAAACTTTAGATAAAAATGCACATTTTAGTAATATTCGATTGAAAAATGACTTTACACAGCCATTGGAAAAACTTTTAAGTGGTTCGTTGTTGAATTTATTGCCAGATACCAAAGGTCAAGATGAGGGTAGGTTTGAATTTAAATTTGTAAAAAATATGCTATGGATTATCTTAAAGAAAATTAAATGCTGAATAGTGAATTTGCTGAGAATGACACACTAGCATACAATTTTTATACGCTCACATTTTCATGTGGACGTATTATGTTGTCGCCCCTGTCCGTCCAGACAGACGGACGTCCATCCACAATTGCTTGTGGACTCTTTACAGGTCACAATTCTTACCTGATTTTAACGAAACTTGAAATTAGCTTTATCCCCAAAAGATCTTGGCTGCTTTCGATATTCGCATGTCTCTAATGAAAACTTCATGGATTATGGCCCCTGATTGTACCAAAAACACGTTTTTAGCTTTTTGACCCTATAGAGGTCACAATTTTGAACCGATTTTGATGGAACTTGGCATGATGGTTTATAACCAAAAGATCTTGGTTGCTTTCGATATTTGCGCCTATTGGAACGTAATATCAAGACTTATGGCCCCTGATTGTTTGAAAAATCACCTTATTTAGCTTGTGGTCCCTCTGGAGACCACAATTATTATCCGATTTAAAAATTTTTTTTGATTATATCATCATTACATCCTATGGAAGGTTGAGCTAAAATTTCAGGAAAATCGAACTAGAATTGCCATACAAAAGCACACCGTTTGTATGCGAATACTGTTAAAAGTGGTATATCAAGGTTGTATACCCTGTAGAGGTCACAATTTTAATTTGATTTTGATGAAACTTGCGTGGTTATAACCCAAAGGTCTTGGTTCCTTTCGGTTTTTGCTCAAATCTGATCGTTACTTCCTGAATTATGGCCCCTAATTGTCCGAAAAATCCTCTATGGTCCCTCTGGAGGTGACAATTATTATCCGAAGGTTGGGTTCGAATTTTTAGAATATCGAACCATAATTGCCAGACAAAATGGACGCCGTTTGTACACGAATAGTGCAAAAATATGGTATTATTGGTATATCAAAGTTGTGGACCCTGTAGAGGTCACAATTTTAATTCAATTTTGATGAAACTTGAAATGCATGTTTATAACCCAAAGATCTTGATTTTTTTTTGATATTTGCGCATATCAAATTGTAACTTAATGAATTATGGCCTTTGATTGTAGGAAAAATCACTTTCGATATTGCTTGCTTTTTTAACCATCTCTCGAAAATGTGGCTGTAGCCTTCCTGACATTGCCAGGGGCCTGTTTCACGAAATTTTAACTTAAGATAAAATCCAAATTTTAGTACATACTTAAATCTGATTGGCTAAGCGCTAAAATCAATCTAATATTATCCAATCGAATTACTAAAATCGGATTTTATCTTAGTTAAAATTTCGTGAAACAGGCCCCTGCTTACTATCTTTGTTTGATTTTAAAAAGTTAGTTTATCATAACCTTCATGTATCCATGTTGTTTTCTCTACAGGCTGTGATATTGGATTTGAAATAGATTTAGATGAAGTTGATCTCGATGATATGGATAGACAGGTGAAAATTTAGTTTATAATAATTTTAGTGCATAAACCACCATGTGGTCTAAGGGGAGATAATATGACTTTAATGGGAAAGCAGAAGAGTCACCTCCCTTTTACTTTCTTTCTTTTGGTTTATATTTTTTACAAATCTCCTGATTCATCTCCATACATGAAATATTACGTGTACATGTAGATAATTTTTGGTAAAAATGAGTTGTTTGCAAGTTATGAGTTTATGTAATATGACATATTATTTTTCTTTTTAGATGTCTTTTTCACCCAGCTCTAATCCCGCTGAATTAACTGATGGTATGTAAATACGTTCTCATCTAACATTATTTAAACATTGAAACCTAGTTAAGGATTATTTTTAGTAAAAGAAAATATTCAACAAAGTGTCATTTGAAAAGATCCAATTTTTATGCACCCCCATGGAAATGTTGTTTCTTGTGAACACTGTATCTACAGGCTACATTTATTATCTGCTCATTTTGGAATTTATATATTGTGTTTACATTAGTGAGTTGAAGAAGCCTATTTTGATTCTTGTGTTATTATTGTGTCAGTGACATGCAATTTCAAGAATTTATAACATAAAGTAATAAAATTGATTTGACATATGTGAATGATTTGATTTTAGATGAACTAAAGCAGGCTGTGTTAGATGGTGATTATGATTTAGTAAAGAGAGCATTTTCTTCCATGACAAGTTACGATCTTGAACAACCTGATGAATCTGGTAACACCTTGCTCATGCTGGCTGTACTTAACTGTAAGTTGACATGTAAACTTATTTTTATATCTATTTTTTTTATTATGCACTCATAATAAAAAAAAGAATACCAGGGGATTTAATTTATCGGAAACATATTAATCAGGCTTCACCCAGCGACATAACTTTCTGAGCTGCGACACAGTGGTTCCCGATGTTTAATATTATGTGATTTGTTTTTTTCCACAGCATATGATGATATTTGTGAATTATTAGTCTACCATGGAGCTAAACTAAATGCTCAAAATAAAAGTGGATGTACTGCTTTGATGTTAGCCTGTGAAAAAGTAAGTTTGTGTTTGTGAGAAATACCAATATACATTTGTTTAACTTTTGTATGTATGATTAGTTTAGTAGCTGCTGCAGTGTGTCATTGGGAATTACTGAAGTAGTGTTTTTTCTAATATACATGTAAAAGATGTTTGGTTGGAATTCAAAATTATATTTACACATAATGTAAATCCTGCTCTTTTCATTTTTTATTTTATATAGGATTTGGTTTTAAATTCATGTGACTGTAATATTGTATTGATATATTTTGTAGTGTGATATTTGTACGTTGGCATTGTTGATAGAAATTGGTGCAAACATGAATATACAACAACCTACAGGAGAAACTGGTTTAATTAAGGTATGTTATTCCCCCCTGTTCTATAATAATATCATTTGATATTAATTAAAAGATCAAGATAGAATAAGGGTTTCCGTGGTTCTCCCAGTAGCAGAGATAAGAGATGCAGTGCTGTTACGGGCATGCCCCAATTTTAAATTTTTTAAAATTTGCCATAAACATAAAGTACTCCATTTTCCTGCTCTCTGAACATTAATGAAGGACAAAAACGACCTCCATTTTGTCTATAATAACAATACTAAGGGGATAGGTCCCACATGCCATCATGAACAGGTCACATGATGTTAACGATGCTATTGACTTAACACTTCATATAAAAAAACTGTTTAATCAATTAAGATAAAGCTAACCTCTAATACAACAGATTTAATGATAAATCTAATGACAATTTTATCAAATCCTAACTGGTGGTTCTTCAATGAACAATGGTCTGAAATGTTATTTCTCATAAATCTTAGTGTTGCAGAGTCACCATTCAGTAAAACAGTCAAGGTGAAACCGTGCTTTCTCTGAGGTTGTGATTTCTACATGTAAGAGGTTCTCACCTAAAATTTTATTCTCAAAAGAAAAAAAACCTGTCCAGTCATAATAATTTTCTTCTGATCAATTCTATTTCAGGCTGTTAAACGTGGCCACAAGCAGATTTGTCAGTGTTTATTAGAGAATGGAGCTAACTTTGCTCTAACAACTAATAATGGTTATAGTGCTTTAACCTATGCTAAAACAATGAGACATTTTGATGTAGAAGATATTATGACAGATCATATATCAAGGTAAATATATAAGTATATTAATATATAAACTAAGTCTGATTGCTTCAATTACCAGTACAGGTTCTGTATAATACATATTAGTACTACAGTGTACTCTGTAACTTCCAGCACCAAGCAGGACCAAAAAGAAATGACGGATGTCGGCGAGTGGCGGTTTATCCAATAACAGGAAGTGAATGTGAATGGAATATTTGTCGGACCGCACCTCGTTATAAATTTCATGTTTAAAACGCGTTCGGTATTCCAATTTATGTCAATATTATTCCTACAGTACATGTACAAAATTACAAGACATCAAACTCCCCAAAAATGACCGTATTTTTTGTATCCTACGTCGGTAAATTTTTCAGCAATGTCCGACATTCGTCTGATACTGCGTTTCGATTTATATACAGAAAGTAAAAAAAATGACATGTAAGCCGTAGTTAACGTCGCTCTAATACAACGAACGAGTGACACCAACTGCTAAATAATTGCACTCGACTATAGCACGTGCTACCATCTAAAACAATTAACTTACGTCATTTCAATCGAAATATACGTCAACATTTCTTAGCGTGTTTATTTACTTATTTAAAAACATAAATCCCATTCAAAATATGAAAATAAATACGACAATGTGCCATCAAAATATAATCTTTTCTCGAACATCAGGCTATCGGCGATTATCAATGCTCAATAGAGTTCAGTGAATGTATTGTTATTGTACGACACTCATGGTCTATTTTTAGCGCGAACTATTTTTAGAGTATTGCTCGACATAGGTGCTATAGTGTTAACGTTAGTTATTGAAAATGGTTGCCAATCAATGAACCCTTAAAAGATTTGTCGAGTACTGTTTGTTTATACTTTAATTATTAGTGTCTGATAAACTGTGGTGTTTTTGTGATTGGGGAGTTAACAGTGGCGGATTATAGGATTAAATAACAATGGATAATCACTCATCGGACCTCGAATCGATGGCGAAAGGCGGAAGTGACAAAATGACGGTTAGAACAAAACATTTTAAAAGCAATCAAGAAGGAAATAAATCGGGACCAGTGGTTTTGGGCGGATCTAGGCGAGTGGCGGATTGATCAAAAGCTGGAAGTTACAGAGTACACTGTACTAGGAAGAACTAGAAGCCAATCACATTTGAACTATTTGTAATATTTACTTGAGGAAGTGTTCGCTCGATGAGTTTTTAGTGTCTTTTAAATTCTCCCATTACCTTAATAATAAATATGCTTGTGCGACATAGCTGCTGTAGGCATACATGTACGTTCTACTGTCTGTCAACCTGTCTTTGAAACCATCTCTGATTACTCTTTTTTAAACTCTTCATTTTTCTTTTCTTCAAGGTTAACAACTGAGTTTGATAGACAAGTAGCCCTGACATTAAATAATACAGCCAGAATTATAACAGCTCTATTTCCATTGCAATGTTTTCCTCTTAATGAAGGAAATAAGTTTGTGATAGATTTTAAACATGTTATGGAACCATTGCATCCAGGTTAGTTTCTTTCATCATTTAAATTTTCTCAAACCAGATCTTTCATTAAAAGAGATTCTGATACTGGAGGCCTACTAAACTTTTGAAAAACTGAAGACTAATTTCGTTGGAAGTTCAAAACACAGTGGTTTACATTAACACTGATAATGCTTTCAATACGCAAATTGAGTCAAATGGAAATCATAATATTTTTGGTCAATATATGTGGCATTCTCTATCACATCACCGAATAATAGAATGGATTATCAGCTTTACAGCTTATATGAACACATTAACCAGATTTCAGCAAAATGAAAAGGGATGTGATTTAGTTCATTGATTGATTTAAATACAATGACCCAATACATCTTTAGCTGAGATAACTAACAGGTCAGAAGCATTCCTTACAATCATCTCAACATGTATACAGGCATAAACCAGAAAAGTTTTGTAATGGTTAAAAAATCATAATGATATTGTTTAATTTGTAGGTGTTGGATTTTTATTGTTTATATCACATGCAAGAATTAAACATAATGATATACGCTGTCGATTATATGGACCATGTGCTGTAACCGGTGTTGTATTAAACGGTGTTCGACAACCAACCTTAACAGAGGTAAATAATAATATCTTATCTTTTATTAAAAGCTCTCTTCACTCCTCAACTAAATATCTTTTACCTCATTATCATAACTGTTTATTGACTGATTTTGTTAATATCAATTTTTCTCAGAATTCCAACTTTGTCTTGTCCTGTCATCCATTATTACCAGGAAAGAATGAATTGTGTATTCATACAGAATCGGCACCGGCAACAAAGGTAAATATTGCGTTATACAGTTATTGGGTGTTCAGAAGTGAATATTAAATTATTTCTTACATTAAAAGTTGATTTATTAAAACAAACTCCTTCTATATCTCTGGGAAACATGTAATTACACAATATCAGAGTCTTCAATTTACAGACAATTTAAAAAAGAAAATTATTGTTAACACTCCTGTTGAGTGGACGTTATACCCTATCTTACGACACCATTTATGACATTCAAACCTTTAACATTGCAGTGCCGTAAATTGGTCTTGATATACAAATTTAGCGACCGTGAAATGAATAGACCTACACAACTTCTAAATATAAATAAACAAAATACCAATACTAATTTGGGATAATAGGGTCTACTACCGTGCAAAAAAAAATAATGCCGTGGCAGACATGCTTTGCGTGGGATTTTACCATGGCTCTGTCGTTTGCCGTGGGTGGTAAATTTTGAGAGCTGGGTTTGTGTACAGAGTGAGAGAAGGACGATGTCGTTTAAATACGGCTGGGCGGCTTTCTTCGATTTTTTCTTTGTGCTTGGCGGCAAAAAATAGTGCCGGGCGCAAGCGCCCGGTGTGGCTACATCCCTGCATAGAATCTTGACAATGCGATGGCAACGCTATTATACAGTATAAAAAGTTTGCTTGTTATTTGTCGAAAAATTTACAATGCGATCAAATTTGTGGACAAATTGGACGATTTGGCTGCTGTGGGTATTCATGTATTATGTTTCATTGTCTGACAACCTAAACTATAAATATGTAATTTTGTGTTTCAGGCCAAACTAGTAGTGTGTGCATATAAAGCTCAGTTGATGGTGACATGAGAGTACCTGTAGTAAAACATTAAGAGATTATTACTGATGGTAGTAGGAGAACTATAAATTGATGAATGTATTTAAAAAAAGTGTAAAATAATTTATTAACATCAACTTAATTACAATTTGATTTATTTTAATTTATTTTGTAAATATTTAAACAAGTTAATTATACATTTAACATTTAAAATATTTCTCTGAAAAAAAAAGGTGAAATTTGTGACATCTACATTGTGTACTTGTGTTGACTGGTATGTAACATTGTTGAATATCTATCTTTCTAAATGCCCATTTTTTTCGCAAAAAAAAAATTATAAGGCACATCACCATTTCAACCTCATTGTTCTAAAATAGAAAATAGGGCATTATTTGTATATTAACATTGCATTTATAAGACAACCATGTATCATCAACATGACTACCAAGACATCGAAAGATCATGATTTCCACAAGTTCCTAAGATATAAATAAGCCAATGATCGTCATTTGTAAAATATATGATTTTTATAGCTTAATCCATGCTAAAATATACCCTTAGAATAATTTTACATTTAATTAAGATCTAAATATAATTGGTCGATAATCTTACCGCCTGCATATAGCATCTGCAGAGAAAGCTGAATGTTACAAATTTTGATATTCATCATATCATTGTAAACATAGGCATTGAATCATATATTGGACTGATATTTCAAAGGTATTCAAAAATAACTCCTCAAATGACGGTCGGTGGCTTGAAATATTTATAAATATATAATATTTGACTTGTAGAGAAGGTGCATTACAGTAATTATGCCATATTATACATAAATAGTAAATGTACCTATCTACTTATCAGCATTTTGTTACCTATTTTGATATTTTACTTATTGTTATATTTAAGAACATATATTATATAGTAAAGATGATATTATTTATTAATAGAATACGATAGGAATGAAATTAGAATAGATTAATATATTAGATTATAATGTAGAAGAGGTTTAATGATAATAGCATATAATAATTATAATAGAACTTTGCAAAGAGAGTTTAAAATTATCTAATTTCAAATTTTTATGAGATGCATAATCTTTTTTTATCTTTGTTTGTTAGGAATAAAAAAAAACCCAATTGTTTTAATTAGCCTGATTGATTTAAATATTTTTACTAATACTAATTGTCAGAAACAAAAATTAAAATTACTAGACGGATAATTTATTTAGACTAATAGCTAAAGTAATATTTCATTAATATAAATGTTATTCCCGTTTTTGATAAAACTATTTTATAGTGAAATGAGTCAAAATTAGTTGATTATAAGCGAAAGGCAGCTGATATAGAGTTAATCTACTCTGAAGGATAGAAATAAATTTCTGTCTAAAACCATTATACACACATTACATTGTTTCTCCCATCTAAAAAATAATTTTATCAACACTTAGGTAACTTTAGTCATGCTAGAAGTTGTGTAGAATTGGGTAATTGTTATTTGTGTAGCATTTATATGTGTAGCTATCAGTAGAATTGATAATTAATCATATGACGGTATCTCCCAATAATACATTTCATAGGTGATAATATATTGACTGTTTGGCATTTAATAATATATACAACCATATCTCCAAAACTTTATCTTATTTTGAATTTTACAAGTCTTTTTGATTTCGGTTTCTATTCATTCTATAATGATATTAGGTGATAGATAAATTCTCATATCTTTTAGGTATATTAAATATATTAACACTTGGATCTATCAGTTGACTTCGATTGATATGTTTGATATAAAAAAAGACTTCTTGTAAACAGCAGTATACATTCAAACTACATATATAAACAATAGTTGAATTGTATTTTCATATATTTGGTGAGGTCAGAACAAAAGGTTAGTGCTAGTATAAGAGTTTTGTCAGTTAAGGAGTTAACCTGAGCCCCTTGACTTGATGTTCAGATTAAATTTAAAATACATCTGAGACAAGCAGTCTGAACTAAACACCAACTCACTGTTTTGACCTCAACCAATCTTTTAACATTATCTTGGCTTTAATTACTCAAGTGAAGTGTATTCAATACTAGTGTCACTGTAGTGTTTTCGTAATCTCAGCTCATGGAAGTTTTCCTATTTTAAAACATGGACTCCACCGGTCACTGCCCCTACCCCCAAGGGGTTAACACTTTGAGGTTAAAAGTAAAATGTAAAGTGTCCTCTAATTTGCATAAAATGTTATTTTTTCGTCAAATATCATCATTCAATATTTTTGTACAAAACTGATATTTGTTGGGGTCAATTCTTCAGAAATAAGCCAAGACATTATCGAAGTAGGATAAGCGGAATCCGTTTGAATTTTTATTTGGTAACAAGGATGTCTGGCCCCTCTACCTTGTTATTTTATTCACAGTTGATTACAAAATAAAGCTGTAATTTATCTCCTTTTTTGACTAAACACTTTATTTGAGGTCAAAAGCTAGGAAAATAGTTACACTGGCATTACATTATGTCATAACTATTTTCCAGCACTACATTTGACCTCACCCATTACACAATTTTCATGATTAAAATATACAATTGGAAACTTTTACATTCTTTCACAATAAAGGAATACCTCATTGAAGGTTTTGATATATACATGTAATTGATCTTTCATTTTAGTTTAAACAAACACAGACCAGGTCACCAGATACTTTTTGTGAAAATCTAAATTTAACACTAGACAAAATATATATTGATTCCTTTTTACCTCTTAATTTTTACAACCAGGTGCAATCTTCACTGAATTAAATAAACTACGGGTTAACCATTTTATTAGTACGAGGTACATAATATTTTTTTTTTATTGACAAAAAGAATTAAAACTCACTTTTTATTTTAGTAATCATCAAGGTATTTGTTAGAAAGCATAAAACTATCTTCTTAATCTTCTCTGTACATTTCATATATTGTGCCAAAACATAGATCTCATGATAACTAATATAAGCTTAAAAAAAGAATAATACAAAATTCTAATTTGAAAGTTTTTGATATAACCAGTGTAGTAACCATAATATAATAACTATCTGTATTAACACTCACTGATCAATGCAAAAGTTTGATATATAAATTGACGATTTGTATAAATTGATGTTGTAACAGGGTGCTTTACATATATATATATATACTGTATGTATGTCTGTAGAATCTATTATATGACCCATCTTATCTTTAAAAAGTTCAAGAAATGTTGATTCAGTAACTTTAAGAAATTTTTACTATTCTCATAATTTAATTTAGAATAAACTTGTATGTAAATTTTTAAAATAAATTATCAGTAAACAATTTGTGAAAAGAGTGACTTGAAGTAAATTGTTTTATCTGTGTACAGCAAATATTCAGAAATATTGGTTGCGAGCTGTGTTGATTTTGATTTCTTCGCTGTTGACTGCTAATTCTAATAATATGAAACACAGTTGGTAACACTTGTCCTTTCTCTGTAACATATTCCTCTGTTTGATGGGTCATAGGCATTTTTGTTATTAATTATTCTCAATATTTGTAAATACAACATAGTTATCAATTATATATATGAAGTATTTGTTTCCATTTTGAGTTTTTAATGTTTTCTTGTTTGAATTTTGTTTTTGTTTAGTTTTTGTATATAAATTATTGGTGTCCAAGACATTTAAATTAACAGAAATTTGTGGATAGTTAAATCATTAAACTAAATTATAAGTTTAAATTGTTTTGTTTTGAAAAAAAATAAAAAATGAAAAAAATAAGGAATATTTTTGGGGGAGAAGAAAAGATGAAACCAAATACAACTTATCTTGAAACATTTAAATCATTTTTCGTACAAAAACAACCAACAAAAGAAAACATATCAGCATTTAATAAAATAAAAGGTTATTTTCTTCTTTAATCATTGTATTTGTGAAGCTAAATATTGTGTAGCAATGTTATGTAATAGTAAGCCATGATTGTTAGTCAGTTTATAAGAATGTATAGAGGAGATAGTATGTATTTTGTATACATGTACTTGTATATTTTATATAAGTTCGTATAATACAGCTGGTATTATGTAGTATGATAATAAATGATGAGGTTTGAGGGCTTTTCTGTATATTTGGGTTAGATTTGTACATAACAGTTTATTATTATATTCATAATTTGTTTATTATTATTATCGATGGTATAAGCTTTTTTGTGCCAAAATTTTGATATGTTTTTGACATTTATAATTTGAAAAGCTTGGACTATGAATGTAGTGATTGTTTGCTTCACCAGGGATGAGTGGCTATATTGTCTGGTGGTGATCTTTTCTTATGGAAATAAATCATTATTAACATAGTATTCGAGATGTTCTCATTTGTACATATTGAATTTTGTCTAATGTGTTAACTGAACAGGGAGCTGCATATGATGTTAAACCCCATTTTTTTATTAAGAAACTGCACCAATATTTTCAAATAACAGGCTTTAATAGTTAGTGCAGGAGGACCACACCACACACAAACAAAACCTACAAGACAAAGCCGCAGACAAGACACCAAATATACACAATTGGATGTTCGATCCCAATGTTGGTCGAAAAAGTCACTGCTGACAAGGGGAAACCACATTAGAAAATCCTGATGTGGTTTCCCCTTGTCAGCAGTGAAGGATGGAGGACCTGGTAAGGACAACTTTCTAGTTGTTTGGATGGGACAAAAAAAACTGAGGTCCTGGGTACATATTGGTGTGTACGAAAAAGATCCCTTAGCAGTTGGAATTTGAAAAAAAGGGTAGGCCTTGGCGCTGCTGCTGTCCAGGCAAAATATCCCTCATAGCACACTGTATGGCATATGCCGGTCGTCATCAGCCCAGACAGAAGTAAAGTAGGACATTAATCCCATTTCATTAAATTGATATCCGTGTCTTGTAAATGCTTCCATTACCTATGAAGACTTAATATGCAACAACCCTTGCTGATAATCAGGGCTAGAGGGTCCAAAATATACTTTCACACAATTTTCGTGTGAGGGGAACTCAACCTACATGAGATGAAGAAGCGTATTGATTTTCAGCGATTTCCGATAATTACTGTCAGAGTTATGGCCCTTGATCTCTTTAAAAAATTTGTGGACGCTCTAGAGGCTAAAGTTATGCGCAAATATCGAAAGGAACCAAGATCTTCGGGTTATAAACTGCATTTCAGGTTTCATCAAAATCAGATGAAAATTGTGACCCCGGTTAATGTTGAACTGTGCTAATTATGTAGGGCATCAACAAGTAACAAAATTTCGAAACATTTTCAATAAGGATCCTCGTTTATTTGAAACATTAATCAAAACAATTTTGTAATAAAAAGCTTTTAATGTACTTCACAAAAATCAAGCAATTATCAAAGTCTACACTGTCTACTAGCACTGTTCAATATAAAGTCTTTAACTGTCTAGCACTGTTCAATATAAAGTCTACACTGTCTAGCACTATTCAACATAAAGTCTACACTAATTATATTCTTCGTCTGCCGTCCGGAGATCTTTGGTCAAAACATATCGTTTACTTTTTTCACGTTCTCTAATTAAAGATTGTTTGAAAATTTCTGTATCAAGTTCATATTTTTCTGCTTCCTTTTGAATTTCTGCTAAAATTTCATCTTTTTCTTGCATAAATGCTTCCTTTTCTGCTTCTAGTTTCTTCTTTAAAGCATCAATCTTACTCTGTCGAACAACATACGCTGCATCCTTAACTTCAATTTTTCGCTTCTGTCGTTTGCTGACAAATTTATAATAAGCTGGAGGGGGTATATATTTAATTTTCAATTCATCTAACAACCATTCAAATCTCTCATAATCTTCTTGACGTAAAAATTTCATATACTTCTTTCTCTTTTGTATTTTTTCAACCAAAATGGATTTGCTTCGCTTGTCCTAAAAAAAATAGTTTAATTAAAGATTGCTTATTGCAATAACAGTCACTAAGGTAGTTCCACAAAAAAAATAAGAAATTATTACCCCCACTCCTTTTTTCATTGGCTAAATAAGGGGTAAACTGCTGAACAGATTTGTTAGACCCTATGCTTGGCCAAACAATATATGTATAATTTATTTTGGTTATATTGAGCAATTTAATATTCAGGTGGACTGTTTCACAAGTCCAGAATCTATTCAAATGATGTATAAACAGCTATCATGGATGGCGCCAATTTACATTGGAAGAGAACATTCAAACTCAATAGTTTTGCTATGATGTAGAATGCAATATTTCTTCAATATTAATATGTGCTCTCATTGTGTTATTGTTAATCACAGGTAGTTTATTTGAACATTTATTGTTAGAACATTGATCATACATATTTAAAGAGGATATCAAATAAGAGCAATTGGTACATATTACTAGAGATTTAAGACAAATACAAACTATGTTTTCCTTTCAAACTAACAGTGTATTTCTTCTTTTACTCTTTTATAAACTTTAAACAAAGTATTTTTGTGTTTATGAAGAATTTTAGCTTTTGTTAAACCAGATGACAAGTAATGATAATATACTGTATACTAACCGATCTGAACTGAAGACAATGTGCTATTAAACTTCTTATTTCAACAGTTAATTTACCAACTGAAAAATATATAATATATATATAAAAGAACAGCAGAATATTTAGAGATACAGATTTACTTTTACAATTAAGAGAAAGCTTGCAATAAAATAGAAAGAAATTTCATTAAATGTGTTGTAGTTGTAGCATATTTTCAAACTGTTTGGCTGTTATGACTAAAGTAGGACCGTTTTGACGAAACCTGTTTTTGGCCATTATAGCACCGGACCGTGTTGACCACATCCAAAATTGATTACCGGTATTTGACATTTAATAAGGTAAACATAATCAAATTAATGACAGGGACAGTATGTAATATTTAGATAAAGAGCTGGCTGTTGTTGCTATAATATTTTAAAAATAGATAATGCAAAATGAATATAGGCCTATCTAAAATTTCATTCAAATTACTTTATTTTGAGCCAAGTTACCAATCAGTAGTCTTGACAAGATGTGTGATGTGATAGTTACCCCAGTACTGGTTTAAAAAGAGGCTCATCAAAGATTTTCACCAAGATGGTAAGTGAACATCCCTCAAAGAAAACACACAAAAATGACAATGAGGCCTTTTTCACAGTTATATTAGCACAACCGTAAAGCTGCACTACTTTTTGTCCGTCTTGGGACTATTCATAAATAATGTCATTCCATATACAAATTGAACTATTGTTCATATGTATAAATATGATGTGAATTTAATGACTCGGAGTAATAGATAAAAAAACATACTCATTTGTTCCCTGTGACAATCTTTACCAAATAATTGTTCTAATCTGTTAGACATTTCTTCTATACGATGCTGTTTAATTTCCACCTACAAGAAAGGTACATGTACCGTATTTAGTAAGTACAGTGGATATAGACAGAACACATTCAATGTTTATTTTAACTAGGATCCTGTAGTCTTTAATATCAATCTAATCAGATCTCAGGATCCTAGTAGAGACAAAGCGCTGTAGTTATAAACAGTAATTGTAAGCTTATTCCATAGAATACTATTGTCCATTATCACAGCTGAATCTAGTAATGCTTTAGATAAACAAGCCTTTCAGATTTCAAAGGTTTTTTGCTCGATGTTATGACCCTTGATCCTGAGCAATCAAAATTTTGGCAAGGACATCCATTTTTGACTTATCCTTTAGATTAGCATGATATTTTTTACAGAGAATGTGACAAATTTATAGCAATATCCCAATGTTATATTTATAGTAATATCCCAATGTTATAATATGAATATTTAATTGTTTCTACTCATTAAAAGTATAAATTTAAATCGTATTTATTCTGTTTTAAGATTAGATTCTTCTAGGATGTAAATTGACTGACAGGTAGGTTCTCCACCTGGTAAATTTCAATACCATTCAGTCAAGACTGGCAACCATGATTGAAACGGGAGCCCTGTCTTCATCCCTAGGCATAATCTGCTAAATGCTGTCTTCTTGTTCACAACTCAAAATTTCAACAATTTCTGATATATGGATTAAATCTGGCAAGTCATTAATAGTAACATTGTACAGCTATTGTAACTTATTAGTACCCTCAAACAAAACAGTACTAGTATTCTAGTATATTTACCCCCGACGCCATTTCTATACTACATAGTCTCTTCACATCTTCAGGAGCACTGAAAAAAAAAAAAAAATAACATAAATCAACTGTCTAAATCACAATATTGTTTTTAATTTTTTTTGTAAGTAACCAACTCTCATGACTATCATTTGCCATTTCACATTATTGCTACAACCTTACCAGATTAAAAGAATTTCAATGAGAAAGCCTTCCATACTCTGACTGCCTTTTCATAAACGAAACTCAATTTTCTTAGTTTTTCATTTAAAGTCGATAAAATCATTGGAAAAAAGAGAGAAATGGGTTTAATGTCCACTCAACATGTAGGTCATTCCAGGAATTAAGATTTGGTTTATTTTTTTCAAAAGAAACTCATAGATATCTTTCAAGCCTACAAGCATGGGACTTAACACCTAACACTTGCATTGATGACAAACCTTGCAATCTTTTATTTTGAGTACTAAATTAAATTGCCACTTTCAGAATTCCTAATACCGTACTAAGCTGTGGTTTAGTCGTAAGATGATGACTTGCTAACCAGGAGGTGTCTTGTTTTCCCCTGTGAAAGCTCCTTAGATTATTCTGGTGTGGTTTACTTTTGCCTGTGGTGCAGGACTAAGGACCTAGCAAGGACAGTGTCTAGTCAATGGATTGTACGAAAAACTGAGGTCCTGAGTACACATTGGCAACTGGAGTGCATATAAAATAACCCTTGGCAGTTGGAATTTGAGATAAAGAGTAGACCAAAGGCTGCTGTCCAGGCAAATTTTCATTCATAGCACACTGTATGGCATATTGACGTCTTCATTAGCCAAGTCGGTGCAGAAAAGTAAGACATTAAACCCCATTTTGAATTCATTAATATCTACATACTTATCTAATTCAGTGACATCTTTAAATCTATTTAATGTATCAGATTCGTGTAGAGAAGATCTTGTAACTAAATCACCTACAAAACAAACAACAAAACATTTTATCTTCAATTCACTTTAATTATAATGTCTAGTTTCCAATGTTGGCCATTTACAATAACGTAGTGTAGAGAGATAGTTGTCTACATTCTGATAGTTTATGGCATGTAATGTCTAGCTACTGATCTTAGATGTTTATAATATAATGTTATGTCTAACTTTTGATGTTAGATGTACGTTTAAAATAGCATAATGTAATATCTAGCTTCTGATATTAGCTGTTTACATGCAATGTCTAGCCTGGTTACTGTTTATATGTAAAAGTTTCTCATGTTCACTGTTTACAAGTTTCTCATGTTCACTGTTTACAAGTTCACCTGTAATGTCTAGCTTCTGGTTCAGTAATTAGGGCAATTAGGCAGGTGGTTGTTTTCAAATTTTCATTAATTCAATTTTTTTGGTTGAAAGTTCTTAATGTTTTTTTAAATATGGCTCCCCTAAGTCTTCAAGACCTTTTCATCGATGAGTACATGTAGGTCATTTTTGACATAAATGAACTCTTAAAAAACTTTCTAAAATATACCTGAATAATCAAAACTTAGTGGCTTTCTTTTAACAGATGATCCACTTATTGTTGATTTAGTTCTGCTTGGTATGACACATGGTGTATCTAAAAAAGAAAAGCATTTTGTAAATTGGATTTTTTTTGTGTTGAAAATGAAAAGATATTTATTTCTTCCTTTGCCATGTACATAAGTATTTGTGACCTATATAAAATATAAATATGTAAATATAAATATGTATAAATACACTATATTGTCCATCTATATGTTATGACATTATTTTATGAATAGTCCCAAGACGGACGAAAAGTACTTTAAAATGTTAAAATGTTATTAAACCAGTGTTGAAATCAGTTTGTGTCGGCATACCTTTTTATCTATTTATAAATGGATATATGGGTCTTAGCATTGACCTCATCTAATGTGTTAAATCTATATTTATTATAAACTGTGGCCCAGATTTTTTTACAGAGATTAATCTTGGGACAATGCCACAATATGTTTTCCATGTAAGCGTAACACATGTTCTCACCTATGTAATTATGTAGCACCTTAACTAAATAATAAGATTAACAATTTATGCCATTGTATTGCCAGTTTTCGACTCCTAAGAAATAATATCTTTTTACTGATTATGCAAAACTTTATACCACTTCTCATTTCTTTGAAAAGATCCCATGGCCAAAGTTATCAATTCTGGATACTTTTGTGATCAAAGACAAAGGAAACTTTAGACTGATTCAAATAACACATGTTTATGGAATAACAATTACTATTGTTATTCCATAAAAGTGTGTTGTCTGATTTTGTTCAAATTAATTACTAAATGGCATTCAAAGAATATTTTTGACTGATTCACCAGAACAAATTAATGAAAAATCTTTAATATTAAACTGAGAAAACAAGGTCTAATAGATATGCTCATAAAAACAAAATGGCTGGTGTCTTTAATTTATAAAAATAAATCAAAGATGTCTGTGTGTACGGTATGTATGTGGGTATGTTTGAGCTCTACTCCGATATATTTGGTATCAAATTAACTAGCATGATCCTGTGAGTATGTTTGAAGTGGAAGCCCTGTGTGCATCTCTTTGTCCATTGAATTTGGGTATGGTCCCTAAGCGAATCATGCATTGTTGCACTCCACCTGCACAAATTTGGAATCAAATTAACCAGCATGACATTGTAAATGTTTTAGGCCATCAATTTTGGGCCCCAAGACTCCTTGTAGAAACCTTTTCCCTCCCGAGTAGATCATTATTTAGGGAGTTACTTTTTACTGCTTAACAGGCATGTGCCAGTCCTTGTGAATGTTAGAGTCAGTATGTGTGACACAACACACTGTTAAAAATATGTCCTCTCCTGCTAAGTTCAAATTCCTTTACTTAAATTTTGTTTTGTCTTCATATTGCTGATGTTCTTAAATTTGTGTATTGACCTATAATTAGAGTGTAATGGCGGCACTAAGGCAACATAGGAGAGGGCGTATTTATATTATAAGAGCAAAGTAAGATTATTGGGGAGTGAAAAAGTTTCTACAAATAGTGAATAGGCCTGTTCCTGGACATCCAGGGGAAGTGTAACTAGACTTTCATTCAGAGCTGCATAAGTTGTCCCCTGCTTTCTTTGGAAAACATGGGACAAAGAGTGGGTTTTTAAGTTGCTCTTTTCCGGTAACACAGGGGGGTTACAATTGGTAGCCTACATGAATGGTAAAATGTTTATTTTGTCTTAAAAATAAGTTATCAGGAAGTCCATATTTTCCATGTCGAAGATTTTGTACCCTAATGCGTTTCAGCACCATTTGCTGAAAGAATGAGGATGGACAATTACCACAAGTCTTTTCAAACAGTGATGCCATATTCTTATTTGGAGAGCATGCGCCATATATACTATAGGTGTTGACTGGAATAACCAGAGGCTAGTGATTGTCTTTCGGTTAAGACTTTGGGTATTTCGCCGAACAAAACAGTTTATATAGAGCGAAGCTCTAAAGCAAAGCTCTTTTCCGATAACACAGGAGCGTAACGAAAACTGTGACCCAAAGGCTGTTGATTAAATAAAAATTCAGACCGGAATTGGATACACTGGGCAAAACTCGCAATGCGCATGCCAACTTATCAAATCTCACTGGCGAGATTAGCGTCTGTTATAACTATTTCTATGACGCGTACAATCAATGACGTCACATATTTTTGACGTCAAACAAAAAAAATTCTCACCCTTTTTGGGGGCTTTTTTAACACAAAATTTAGGTTTTATATTTGACATCAGCTTCACTCTACTCTGGCAATGCCTGTTAAATCAATTAATAGTACATAATTATATGTGTTGTGATCCATTTGTCCCAATTTTTAGGCCCAAAATATTAGCGATTTAGCTCCTTTAAATTTAAAATAGATTTTTCGGGTTCAAGTCAACTCATCAACAAGCAAAGTCGTCCAAAAAACGTTGGTTAAGTCGTCCACAACTAATGGTTAAGTCGTCCACAACTAATGGTTAAGTCTTCCACTTATAATTCTTGACTCGTATACAATTTAAATATATGGAATAAATAAGTTTTAATCGTTGATTTTTGGCGATTACCGGTAACGAACAAGATTAATTCCCCACTGTAAATTCGTATTGTTATTTGATTTAATTTCCATACACGAAATGGAACTAAAAACAACTCCAAATATAAGAATTCCGTATAAGAATCAATTTAGAATACCAAAATGCAAATCATAACACATTGTGGTCTAAACCACTGTTTGCCGATTGTTCAATCCTTTTCAAGCGAATAAATTATTGTTTAAACTAAACTAACTGTGTGATAAATTAAATGATAAATCAATGAAACCTTTTGTAAGGTGAACACTGCATGCTTTCCTATAACACTGGGCTATTTGAGGGGCCAGATTCTGAACAACTGAAGTATAACACTGTCGAAAATGTGGCTATGTGCAATTTTATTCTTTGATCTGTTATATTACAGGGCAATTCTGTTAGTGAAACCAACCTAAGTTTTCTTACCTCTCTCCCACAATGCACATTGTTTTCCAAATGGGGGATTCATGTATTATGAGGTAAGTCTTCACCTTTATTTCTTTCAATGGGAATTGATTTATTGTATGTTAAGCCATGTGTACTGTGCAGTATTGTTTTGGGTCAGTTTATTCTGATCAACAAATTGTACTATTTTACAATATTTCAATTAATTGATGATAAAAATTTCACCTAATTGAAAAAAATTGAACTGTATGATAATGAAAGGCCTTACGTAAACACTTTCAAATGTAACTTGGATTTAAAATTTAAACATATTTTCGAACCCGCTGGACAAGTAAAATAGGATGTAATGGATAATTTACACAACAGGTAGGACACTTTATAAAATCTTGTAGTTAGAATAAGGCTATTTTTTTTCTGGACCTGTCAAGCCAGCCAGTGTTATTGTCCCTATAAGGGAGCTTTTGGCCACTAACATTTATGTAGTCATTAGACTAAAAAACTTGGCAAAGGATTGAACCACTACACAACTGCGACTGGAATATTGCGGAAGACGTCAGTAGTGGAACCATTTCTAAGGTCCTTTAACCAACGAATTTCTAAGTCGTGTTGACGAGTCAACCAATGCAGTGTGGACGACTCCACCAACGAGTGTGGATGACTTCACCAGATTTTTCGTGTGGACGACTTGACTGAGACTGAGTGACTGGCATTCGATCTATCTTAGTATTGTTGCAGATTGGGTCAGTCTCCAGGTGTAAAAATGGACTGACCCGTCTGTGACGTTTATTGGTTTAGGTCTTTACTGCACGTGCAGTTTTAGGGGTATTTAATCCTGTGGCGGGTTTAGCTCTTCCCACTGGTCTTGTGACCTCAGAAGTGTTTGGAGCCGCAAAAAGGATTACCGAGAAAACCTATCTATAGTCAATTTAGTTATATGAAATTCCCCCCCGAGAAACTATCGGAGCAGGAAAAGAATTACAGAGAAGATATATCTCTCGTTAGAGTTTAGTTTAGTGGTGTAAAATTCCCCGAGAAGCTATCGGGACAGCACCCGGATTATCAAGTCGAGAAGACATATATATATAGTATTAAATTGATATTTAGTTGTAAGTAGAAAGTTTATTTAATATATTAATCGCTGCTAGTGCATGTGCCTGTAGCTTGAAGTAGTATTGGTGTATGTAGCTTTGCTTAGTGGCACGGGCTGTGCTTATATGTAGTATTTATATCTATATGTGTCTATCTCACGTACCTATCGCCGTCCCGTCGTAACCCCTTGACTCATAGCCTCACCACTCGGGCTTGCACAGTTTAGGTGGTTGGACCAGCGGGTTAATATATGAATATTTAGACCCTAGTTCAGCTCTGATCGTCGGTCTCATTACACTCACCCTAACCGTTCAGGGACTGTCCAATTCAATAAATTTCGAAAATAATTTGAACCCCAGTCAATTTTACTGGGCAACTTTTTACTGCCAAACCATGGGGTGTCAATCTGTGTGGGCGCCTGTACAATGTAAACGAACAATAAAACCTAACTTACTTCGCTAGAGACAGTATGAGCGACACCAGACGCTGTTAAAAATACGTCCCCTCCCGTCAAGCTACATTTCCCCGCCATGATACTCTAACTGCACTTGCAGATCAACGTCCACATTCTTGATTCAGGAATGTCGGTCATACAAGACGAAACGAAATGTACAGGCTTTCACATGGATTGACACCCCGTCGTTTAGCAGTGAAAAGTTGTCCAGTAAAATTGACTGTTCTCCAATTTTTTTTGGGAAATTGATTGAATGGGACAATCCCTGAACGTTCAAGGTGAGTGTAATAAGACGGTAGCACGTCATTTCGGACTCGCGTCATTTCGGACTCAACACAAACGTCGTTTCGGACTCAACCAGGCGACCTTTCGGACTCGGAGTGGTGACGTTTCGGACTCAGACAGGCGACCTTTCGGACTCGGAAAATTATATGTATATATTATTTGTAACAGTTTTTTCTTTCGTTTTAGGTGTGGCTGAAAACAGACCATTCACGATAATAAAGAAATTAAACATTGATAGACTTTTAAATTGCAAACTATAACGGTAGTTAGGTTACCGTTCTTACAAATAGAAATAAAATAAATAGAACTTGCAACGGGAGGTGAAAGCGCTTTCAAATCAGACATAAGATCGTACTTACCGTAAAATTGACATGAACGCAAACACAAGTCTCCGATGTCAGAGAATATTAGTAAAATATTATAACCGCTATCAAATCCACACAAAAATCCAAGGCACTCATTTTATTTATAGAAAAGAATAACTATTTTTCGATGAAGAACCAATTCCACTTGAACCCGAACTCAATGGTAAACTGTCAACTTGTATATGTTGTCATTCTCGTGCAGATTTCTTTCATTAACAGAAATGTCCCGTGTATCAAAGATCAAAGAATATAAACGCACGTAGCCACTCTTTGGTGTTTTAATGCGAACTCACTTTATCTAAAAGCGGCTCCGGCGCTATTTAAGAGATTATGTTTGACCCAATATTAACCATCGCCAATTTTTTTAAATCATGGGATAAAGTCAATTAACAAACAATACGGGTCTACATGTACTTGTGTACATACAACATGTACGTAATTGTACTCAATCAGTGAAATTACTTTTTAACCATTAAAATTGTTGATCACCTCGTCTTGTATCTACTGTTAAATTTACTCAATCCTCTAAAATCACACCAGTATTTTTTGCTGTTAATCAAAATATAAATCGCGTAATGACACGTGGTGTGTATTTGTTTTGTTTTTTAACGTTATAAACAACAACTTGTGCAATAAGTAATAATGCAGCAGATAATAATATATGATCAGTAGTGGTTTATAATACCATTGTTTAAGTATGGCGCCATTGTGGTGGGTTAGGAGAACAATGTCTCGAGAAAATCGTGCAGTCGGCTATTTTTACATTTGTAATACCGACAGTTCAAAGAAGCATTGACAACTTAAGGTCTTTTGAAGCCAATCATATACAAATTACATGATTGTGTTCTGTACTAACAACACTCTCAGCAATGTAAATTATATTAGGTGATATTATTAATCATCGCCGAATATTTTAGATCATGAGATGTTTGCTTGTGGACGAGTTTACGGACACCTGTTCATTATATGAATGCAAAATACAAACATCTGACCGACGTTCAGAGCTGAATACTGAATAGACCTGAGTTTACAATATATATAGTATCTATAACATTAAAGTAATACATACTGGAATAAGGAATAGTTTGTCCGCTTTTTAGGACAATGTTACTCCTTTTTGATGTTGCTAACGGTTTTGGGCAAATATGTGTAAGTAAGAGTGACTTTGAGAGCTGATTTATATGTCTCAAAGACATTTTTCAGACTCGAGAAAAGATTTCACATTTCACTTCCGGTAAAGTCCTCTATTATGGTAAAATGCATTGTGGGGAGATTTACTAGCGGAAGCGGAAATGTAGTTATGGATACCATGACGCGAAAATGTATTCATCCGGGCATTTCTGTTTAACGTTGCTTGGATACTTGTTTATGAGTACTCCATGTTTGCTGGGGAAAATCATAGAAAAACACCCTCCGATCCATTACAGCCACAGTAAGGCACCTAGCTTGACACAGTATATTGTGAACCATCGGAGAAAAGAACAGCAAACTTTAAAAAAATGATGAAAGGACTCCAACCCGTTACCACTGGGATTTCTAAACCAAAGCAGAAGTCAAACACAGAGCAAATTCCATTTTCGCTTTTGTGCAATACTTATGAAAAACGCCAAGAACTGGTAATTATAGTTTGTCTTTATACTAAGTAATATAGGCTGATGCTACGGCTTCAGAATCATTCTTAGTAGACGTTTTTAATAAAAATTAATTTGATCTTCGGATGTAATATGCTCCGGAATTATCAATATATAGGCCTAATAAATTGATGATAATGATTGGCAGTCCGTGATTTTCCTTTTATAATTTAATAATTTAATAACTTTTTTTATCATTATTATTAATAATTAGTTGTCCACTGGCACTAACAGTAACATGGCTATTCTATTGTTATAATATAATAATATAAGTCTGTCACAGTCTGTGTAAAACATGTGGTTGTCAGCCAAGACAAGGGCATGGATAACACCCATGCCGTCTTATTCTTTGGAATTTCCTACGGTCATGGATCTAACAGAACAGCCATTCCAATGTTAAAACAAGACAACTAAATCTAACATGAATACTTTATAATTTTATTACAAATTTACAGGTCCCTGGTCCAAAAGCAGCTGGTGCATTCAGAGAAAGGCCAACCAAACCAACAAACTTCCGAAAGTTTTATGAACGGGGTGATTTCCCAATTGCATTAGAACACGACACAAAAGGAAATAAAATTGCGTGGAAGGTGAGAATGAATAGATATAAGTGGGCAGGATCTCAATTTTAATGTACTAATTAATCAATTTTCAAATGTTACTGATAGGCAGGCAGTCATAAGCTAGGAAAAACATACTTAGAGCCAAGGACTTTTGTATAGCTATGAACCTGATTTGTTGATTTGGCACTATATAAATTGACATAATATTATTAATAGAAGACTTCCATGAACATGAGGATGCTCCATTTACTCAGCTCATAAATAACACCAGATGTGTTTAACAGTCAGTAAACTTATTTGTCATATTATTAAATGGGAAATTTATTTTTTCAGGTTGAAATTGAAAAGCTTGACTATCATCATTATCTTCCTCTTTTCTTTGATGGTTTATGTGAAACTGTCCATCCCTATGAATTTTTTGCTCGGCAAGGTGTACATGATATGTTAGAACATGGGGGTTCCAAGATTCTACCAGTCATCCCACAGCTCATTATCCCAATCAAAAGTAAGTTATATTGTTATGTATTTTAATTTTTCCATCATTTTATCATGGATATTAAATCTTTTAAAAAAAAAACTTTTTTGTCGACAGTATCATCCCAACTTTACACACTGGTCAAATTCTCTACAAATTTATTGTCTTTAAAATGTCCATAAAAAATTGGCGCTTCATTGTTCGTTGAAGGAGAAACCTTCACATTGCATTAAGAAAAAGATTTATCAGATTTTACTGAACAATCAATTCAATCATAATTTAATTAAACTCAGTAAACTGTTTGTGTCACAACTGTTTTTAAAAACCTGTAGGTTCACATACTTATATATAATCATATTTTTTTTTATTTTCTTAGACGCCCTGAATACGAGAAATCACAAAGTATTATGCACCACATTCAAAGTTCTTCAACATTTGGTAGTATCGGCAGATATGGTTGGTGAAGCTCTAGTTCCATATTACAGACAAATTCTACCTGTAATGAACATATTCAAAAATAAAAATTGTAAGTATTTACTTCTTGTTTTGCACCTTGTGTTATCATTGTATTTTGTACAAAGCTCATCAATCAATATTTAAGTGTATTACCTTAATTGAATTTATATCTTCTGGCTAGGTAGAATGATGGAAAAGATTTTAAACTAAACTATTTTATTGTGTTTCAGTAAATTCTGGAGATGGAATCGATTATAGTCAACAAAAACGTGAAAATGTTGGAGATTTGATCCAAGAAACATTAGAAGCTTTTGAAAGACACGGGGGAGAGGATGCCTTCATTAATATCAAATACATGGTTCCAACATATGAATCCTGCATGCTCAATTAAATTATTTATGATATAAACACTTTCACCCAGAATTATTGCCACCCAGCATTCTTATATTTATAGAAAAAAAGCAATAGTGTACAAGTGACTTGTGCATTTACAAAATTTAAATAAAAAGTGAAAAAGAAAGACAATTTTGTTAAAACAGCATTACACTTTGTATTAACAGCATTAACTGTTACGCTCAATTCCAGAAAGGTATCCGTTTATATTTTATCAACTGGTTTTAAGAAGAAATATTGTTTGGATATATTTAACCTATTTTATTTGTATATTTTTGTCAGTTTTTATCTGTGATATTTATTATATTTGAATAAAGTAAATTCAGTCAAAATATTTCCAGGAAACTATTTCTGTCGGTTTAGGGGGTAGTTGCCAATTACTATAAAATCAATTAAACATGCACTTAAGCTAAAGTTTGGTTATAATAATGTTCTTTCTTGAAGTTGCGCGGTCTGTCATTTTTTTTCAAATTCTCTTCATTTGTCTATATATCATAGAATTACCATTTTTTTTACAGTAATGTTCTTTGCAGAACTTCTACTTTATGATTTGAACTTAAATCTATCAATCATTTTCTTTTTTATAATATTAGAAACAGTCCCAGTACATTGTATGATGTTTTGTACATATATGTGTATGTCACAGAAATATTTATTCAAATAAAATATTTGAAATTAATTTTAGTCTCATTTATCAGCAATAATGTTATTAAGTGTGGTTTAATTGTCGAGAGTGTGACAGTAAGTAATATATTGTTATATGTCCATAGATAACATAATGTCTGGCTTGTGGGTGCCACAGTGGCTAAGTGAGTAAGATGCTGATTCGATCAGGTTTTCAGCAATGTTTCCACTTGTCAGTGGTGCAGCATGGGATGAAAAACCAAGTTTTTTGAAACACATTGGTGTGCACTTTAACAGATCCCTAGGCAGTTGGAATTTGATATGAGATTAAATTGTAGCGCCGCTGTCCAGACAAGACTCCCCCCATAGCACACTGTATGGCGGATGTCTGTCTTTATTAGTCCAGTCAGAGCAGTACATTAAACCCCATTTCATCTTGCTCGAGACCATTTAACAATTTACAATACAGACGCTATTCTGCATCATCAATAAAACACACCATTTCATCTTATATAATGTATGGTTGGCACTTGTCTCTACCATTATCTGAAATAATGGCATGCCAACATTATATATAATTTCATTTGCCCCCCCCCCCCAATATATGTTTCACGGTGACGCCTTTGGTAACTAATGACTAAATGGGGGACAGACAAGCGTTTTTTTTTCCCCGAAATCGCTCGAAAATACGCCCGCGTGCCCCTAGGCCTGCAGCCAAATTTCTAGCGTAAAGTTCCGTTACATTGTCCTCCCTTTTTGGAAAGCTTATAACATCAGGAAGACGATTCCAGAGAGTTGCAAACAAAAAGTTTGCACTACCTTGATTAAGGGCCAAATGAAAATTGTGATAATTGTCAAGTAAATGCTATATTTATACTAATATTTGTGAAGTTGACATAAAATTAAATATTGGCGAATACACCCGATGCCTTCACCCTTATTAAAGAATATGCTGTTGGTTAAATTGTGATTTAAAGAAAAATGCAGAAAACCTAATGGACACGGGAAATATACAGATTTTCTGAAATCCATTTATGGTATTAAAAAAATGGAGTTGTCTCCCTTCATGGAGAATATCAATAATTAGTATGTAACATGATTTAACTACAGACAAGGGCCTATATAAGTTCAACATTTTTTTTTAGATAGGATTTGAGGCTAAAGGTCTAACACATATTTAACCTGAAACATATCTTCTACAGATATTTAGTTTTCTCGCTATATTAGATATTGCCAAAACTAAATAATACTGTAATTGTGGTGACAATATTGCAATGAAGAGAAAACGTATTAAATTGAGTTTAATGTATTACTGTTCTGTACCAACCACCTGTATAATGAAGATAGGCGTACGTCATACATTATTGTTTGAGGGGGGGGGGCATTGTACGTGTACAACTAGTGTGCAAGTTTCATCATTAGGTAGCCGCGGTAACTCAGTTAAGGGCTGGCACACTAATGGATTGACCCTAGTCCGGCGTGGTTTCCCGTTGTCCTTGACTCACTAATCAGGAGGTCCGGGGTTTACCGTGTGTTGACCTAGACAGTTCCCCAAATATTCCAGCGTTTTGATGCAGGAAGTGGGGGGGGGGGTGATGGGCAGCGGCTAGTTATTTGGATGGAATATAAAACTGAAGTCCACGAGCACACGTTGACGTGGGCGTAAAGAACTTTAAATTCGAAATAAAGGGTAAATCGTAGCGTTGCTGTTTGGACCAAATTCCCCCTATACCCGGTAACATAATGTATGTAGACCTCACTATAACAGTTGATTCTTTTTTCTCTTCGAATATTACATTTGCCACTCTCTTTCAGTATTATTTAGATTTTGCCATTATCTATTTTAGTGAGAAAATTATCTGTAGATGCTTTGTTTCAAATTATTTGTTAGGAATTTAGCCCCAAATCTAATCTGAACTAAAGTCTATATATATATATTTAGTAGAAATAATGTTTTACCAATCCATTTCAGTATTATTTATGTTTCGCCATTATCTATTTTAGTGAGAAAATTATCTGTAGATGCTTTGTTTCAAGTGTTTGTTAGGAATTTAGCCCCAAATCTAATCTGAAATAAAGTCTACATATATATTAGTAGAAAAATACTGTTTTGGGAGAGTTTATATGCCCGCCATCCCTCCCAGATTCGTTGAACCGTCCATATTTCAGGCAATGTATTTCAGTTTTTCGGGCACAAGTTTTAGGGAATGGATAATGCGACCATATCTCATGGAAATATAATTGTATATTTGAGTAATTATTTAAAAAAAACCCAAAAAAACAAACCATCACAGCATTGTGGAAAATCCATTTTAGTTAATGATTGATAGCCTACATTCAAACAATTTGGGTAACAAACTTATCAGGAAAATAGACTCAGCCACACCCTACCCCCACTCGAGATTACCCCCTACACCCACGTAGCCCATTATCTGCTCTTCAATCAGATTCAGTTTGTTGAATCAAATATTGTTTAAACTATTGTTTTCCCTCCCATCGAACGACTGGGAATTGTCCCTCCAGCCCAATCCCATCCCGTACCACTGACAGAGTGAAACTATACCTGGGTTGTCTTGTACATGTAATGAATGTGAAAACAAAACTAAAAGACTGTTTAAGAAACATTCATGTATCTCCTTGCTCATCAGACTAGGCGCCCGGCCTCAATTTCTGGGTAAACATCCACTCACAAACCTTTGCAATCCCCTGTGACACCATTAACGATATAAATATTGGTCTTGTGCGTCACACAGCATTAGCAATCAACACGCACCTGAAGTACATGTACTGTTACAAATTGCAAATAACTCTCTATTATACCGTTAATGGATTTCCAAAATTCTGTATGTTCCCTTGCCCATTATGTTTTCTGCATTTAGGTTTAAATCAAAATTTAACCAATATCACATTCTTTGCATAGGATTAGGGCATCGTGCCTTTGCTTGACAACTATCACAATTTTCATCTGGCCGTAAATCGAGTTAGTGCAGACAATTTGCTTGGAACTATCTGGGTTTGTGTTCCAGGTATTATAGGCTTTCCAAAAATGTATAGTTTGTTTATTTGGACAGACCATTCTCGATCACCCAACTCCTAATTATTTTTTTATATAAGCAATATTTTATTCAGATTTCTATCTGAAAAGGGATTGGAGAACAGACATAACCTATATTAAACCCATCTCCCTGACAGATATAGATACATGTATTTACATTTTAGCAATAAATAATCAATGTACACGTACAAGTATAATTTTAGTGAAGATATATATAAAAACAGTGTTTATAGTTGTCCGTGGAACCGTCTAGTGATTTCAAAAAACGAATGGACAGTTTTAAAAATATTAAGCGAGTCTTCCACGTCGTCAATTCCGTACAATAAAACAGTAGTGTTTCGATGAATACTCGATAAATATTTATTGTTTTATTTCGGGCATCTGAATATAAAAAATGTTCAGTGTCTTCAAATTGATGTCAACAAAATTACAGGATGGATTGACGTAAAAATTTATGACCGTTTAGATTGATGCAAGAGAGACACAGTTTAGAATGAATAATTTGGTTTGTGCGGGATCCAAAAGAAAAGGTTTTTGGTGGTGTTAAATTTTAAGCCATAGGATTCGAATTGAAAATATTTATAGATGATGATTTTTTTATGTCTGCACTTAAAGGAGCTAAATCGCTAACATTTGGGACCTAGAAATTGTCAAAAGTGGGTCGTAACGCATATAATACTGTAATATGAATGTATATAAACTGATTTACCTTCAATAGTTTCCGTTTTTTCCCAAATTTCAAATCAGTTATGTTCGGCAAAATAAGCCATGTAGTCTCAACCTAGTGCAAATTTCTATAGCGTCTGGTTATTCATGTCAACATATGCCGTATGGTATGGTGCAATATGTCGCTCTTCAAGTCTCTTATTAAAACTTGGGCTTGAGCGCATTTTATCTAAAATATCGGATATCAGGAAGCTCATTTTTTCCCGGTAAGTTTACATCATCAATGTTGATTTAAATTGGCCAATAATTAGTGTTTTCGATGTTAAAGATTTTTGAGGATTTTGAGTTACGGACTTAGGTCCTTTCATTTGTTCCATTCTCTAATGGACGATGGTATAAAAGAATTATAGAAAATAATTGTTTTACATTTATATTTCGGTAGGCATGCGTTTCGGAGATTATATTGTGTGCTGTTTGTCAAGATTAAATCATGAAGATAAGATGGAGAAAGGCCGTTTATAATTTTATAAATGAGTTTGAGTTTATGTCTTCTGAGTCTCTCTTTTAGTGTAATAAAACCGGTTTCTTTATATACTATTAAATAAAAGTAGGGGATATTTGATTTTTAAGTTTTATTAAAATCACCTAATGAAACTGACGAAGAAACAAATGACAAAATGAAATGAAGTTCACATTCATCGATTTATTCCAAATGATTGTTAGACTAAGTAAGGCCCAGACTGACCATTATAAGGGTAAAATGATACCCGGGGTCAAACAGCAAAGTTACCACAGCATCACAACAAAGTCAGTAACAGGTAAACCCTCCTCTGTTTGCCAAACAAGCATTGATCCGACGTGGCATACTCCTAATGAGACGTCTAAGGTCATTTTTGTCCAGATTGTCCCATTCCTGTTGCAACTCAGCAGCAAGTTCTTGGACATTGGCAGGATGTTGTTGACGTTGACGTAACCTCTGTCCAAGCATGTCCCAGACATGCTCGATGGGGGAGAGGTCGGGACTCAGTGCTGACCAAGGTAATGTGGTGATGTTCTGTTGTTGGAGGTATCCTGTAACGATCCTGGCCCTGTGACATCTTGCGTTGGCATCCTGGAAGATGAAACGGCGGCCATGACGTCGTGCGAGCGGCACAACATGGATTCCCAAGACGTTGTCCCGGTAGTACTGGCCTGTAACACACCCTGCAACAACACGTAAAGCCGTTCTTCCAGCAACAGTGATGCCTCCCCAAACTATAACAGAACCATCCCCAAATCGATCATGTCTGATGACGTTAACGCCTTGGAAGCGCTCGTTTCGACGACGCCACACCCTCGAACGTCTGTCCAAAAAATCAACTGTGAACCTTGACTCATCTGAAAACATCACATTGCTCCAGCGTCGATTATCCCAGTGTTGACGATCCCTACACCAACGACGTCTTGCCTGAATTTGATGATCTCCCAAACAATGGATCACGCGAGGACGTCGGGCGCGAAGGTGACCCATATGCACTCGATTCCGAATGGTCTGGCCACTTACTCTCACACCAGTGTCTGTTTGAAGACGAGCGCTGATCTGATTGGCTGTGATGACACGATTTCCTAAGGCCAATGTACGGATAAATCGATCCTGGGCTTGAGTTGTCGCCCTTGGTTGACCTGAGCGTGGTCTGTCCTGTACAGATTGTGTATCACGGTATCTGGACCATAGCCTGCTTATGACAGACTGAGAAACATTCATCGTCCGCGCCACAACCGCCCGTGTTGTGCCGATCTGTAGCACGCCAAGGGCACGTAACCTTTCATTTTGGGTAAGCCCACTGTTCATAGTGGATCAATTTGACTGAAATTTTCAGCAAATTGTCTTTACATAATCTAGTTTTTAACTAGTACAGTGAGAACTGCGAACGCGTTATCTTATCTCCTATAATGTATCATTAATTTTTACCATGCCGCTCCCTCTGTCCACAAGATTCTGAACAAGACATTGTATAATGAAAAAAGAACAGGGGCGCATATAACACTATAGATACTGTAGAAGTTAGGAGTTTTGTAAGGGGCTCTGTTTAATATTGAAGTCGTTAGTTAGAACCACTGACAGCAAGAACTAGGCTAATAAGAATGTGTATAGGGGTCTAAAGTCGCGCAATGACATCATGGTCTTATGATCCCATGCTTTAGAAACGTGATTAGCCATCTTCATAGATGCCCATATCAGTACCACCGCGTTGATATCCAGGGTACTGTCTGTGCAACTGACCAATCCGGTAAAGGTAGCATAGGGTCAATCTCCCGGGGCGCAATAATGACTCACGCAAGTTACAACTTTATAAGAAAGTGCGTGGTTGAATTTTCTTCAGATATCATTGAGACTGGGAAGTAGATACCCCGGAGATGCTTCCCAGGGGAACACCGCAGCCTTCTCGTCTGAGAAGCGAGGAAATACCCCACAAGACACAAGCTGGGGAACTTATATGTAGCTTAAAAGTAATGTATTATGGATATTATAAAGATAAAATTTCAACAGTAGAACAAGAGATGAATCAGAAATAATAGAAAATGATAATTTAGATAGATATATTGGAACATCTGTCACAGACTGTAATAATGACTATACTATCAATCGACAGTCTCAGGATAAAGTTTTAAACCTATTTGGTAATAAATTAATTGATTTATGCAAATCAACAAACTGTCTAATCGCCAATGGCCGGCTAGGTTGTGATAGAAATTTAGGAAAATTTACATTTTGTTCTCCAAGAGGCACCAGTGTTATAGATTATCTTTTATTTCCAAGCGACTATTTAGATTATATATATAATTTTGAAGTTTTAGATGTTACAGAGTTTTCGGACCATTCACCTCTTAAATTTAGATTAAGAGTTAAATCTCTAACAAATATAAACATAACTAAATATAACGACAGTGAATATAAGACCGAACTTGTTGTTTAGTGGGATTCATCTAGAATTAATGAATTTCGCGATGTTGTTATTAGCAAGTACGTTTCCTTAAACAGCATAGTTTTGACTAACAGTCTGAATGGTAATATCCATAGTCTAGTTAGTGAAATCACTGATGTTTTCCAGGATATAACAGTTTCTTTATTTTGCAAAACTAAAACCTACTCCAATGTCATTCGAGCTGGAAATAGAAATCTTAAATTTAACAAATGGTTCAACAATGATTGCAAAATAGCCCGAAAACAATTTGTTAAAAGTAGAAATAATTTTCTAAAAAACAGATGTGAGTTTAACAAAGGATTATTTAATTTGCATCGAAGTGAATACAATCAAATTAAAAGAAAGTCTAAATTTAAATTCAATAAAGTCAAAGGTCACGGAGGGCCAAATAACGAAAGAAACGTATATAATTCAAAATTTGTTCAGAATAGGGCCGGAAATCATTGATAACAGCAATGAGACAATTATGATACAGTAATATATTATAATAACAATAAGCAGCGATGATACCTGCATACCTGTGGTATTAAGCTCTATTATTATGATAATGAAGGGGGGGGGTATGGGTATTCAATGCCAAAATACAGTTCTTAGTACGAAATTCCAGATATAATGTTACATATCAGCGAAAAGCTTGTTGATTTTTATACGCCCACATTTTCATGTGGACGTATTATGTCGTCGCCCCTGTCCGTCCGTCCGTCCGTCCGTCCACAATTGTTTGTGGACTCTCTACAGGTCACAATTCTTGTCGGATTTTGACGAAACTTGAAATATAGGTTTATCCCCAAAAGATCTCGGCTGCTTTCGATATTGGCATGTATCGAAACAAAACTTCATGGATTATGGCCCCTGATTGTACGAAAAATCACGTTTTTAGCTTGTGGACCCTATAGAGGTCACAATTTTGAACCGATTTTGATGAAACTTGACATGTATGTTTATAACGCAAAGATCTTGGTTCCTTTCGATATTTGCGCCTATCGGAACGTAATTTCCTGATATATGGCCCCTGATTGTCCGAAAAATCACCTATTTTAGCTTGTGGTACCTCTGGAGGTCACAATTATTATCCGATTTAAAAAAACGTTCGATTATATCACCGTTACACCCTAAGGAAGGTTGAGTTCAAATTTCGGAAAATCGGACCAAAATAACCATACAAAATGGCCGCCGTTCGTACGCGAATACTGTTAAAAAATGGTATATCAAGGTTCCTTTCGATATTTGCGCATTTCGGATCGTAACTTTTTGAATTAAGGCCCCTGATTATACGCAAAATCGCCTTTGTTTAGCTTGTGGTCCCTCTGGAGGTCACAATTATTATCTGATTAAAATAATCGTTTGATTATATCACCGTTACGCCCTAAGGAAGGTTGAGTTCGAATTTCGGAAAAATTTGGACCAAAATTGCCAAACAAAATGGCCGCCATTCGTACGCGAATACTGTTTAAAAAATGGTATATCAAGGTTGTGGACCCAGTAGAGGTCACAATTTTAATTTTCGATTTTGATGAAACTTGAAATGCATGGTTATAACCCAAAGATCTTGGTTCCTTTCGATATTTGCGCTTATCGGATTGTAACTTCCTGAATTATGGCCCCTGATTATACGCAAAATCGTCTTTGTTTAGCTTGTGGTCCCTCTGGAGGTCACAATTATTATCCGATTTAAAAAATCGTTTGTTTATATCACCGTTACACCCTAAGGAAGGGTGAGTTTGAATTTAGGTAAAATTCGGAACAAAATTGCCATACAAAATGGCCGCCGCGTGTACGCGAATACTGTTATAAAATGGTATATCAAGGTTGTGGACCTAGTATAGGTCACAATTTTGATTCAATTTTGATGAAACTTGAAATGCATGGTTATAACCCAAAGATCTTGGTTCCTTTCGTTATTTGCACATATCAGATCATAACTTCCTGAATTATAGCCCCTGATTGTCCGAAAAATCGCCTATGGTCCCTCTGGAGGTCACGATTATTATCCGATTTAAAAAAAACCGCTTGACTCTATCACTGTTACACCATACGGAAGGTTGAGTTTGAATTTCAAGGAAATCGGACCATAATTGCCAGACAAAATGGCCGCCGTTTGTACGCTAATAGTGTTAAAATATGGTATATCAAGGTTGTGGACCCAGTATAGGTCACAATTTTAATTCGATTTTGTTGAAAGTTGAAATGCATGTTTATAACCTAAAGATCTTGATTCTTTTCGGTATTTGTAATTTAATGAATTATAGCCTTTGATTGTAGGAAATATCACTTTCGGTTTTGCTTGTTCTCTATCCATGTCTCGAAAATGTGGGCGTATCCTGCCTGGCAGTGCCAGCTTACTATCTTTCTCTTTAAATATGTAAATAATTTTATGGTACATTCATATTCACTTACCTTAAAAAGCAATCAATGTTTGGTGGTAATAAGCTCTATTACTATGATAATGAAGGGGGGGGGGGGGTATTCAATGCCAAAATACGGGTCTTAGTACGAAATTCCAGATATAATTTTACATATCACTGAAAAGCTTGTTTATTACCCTCTTCAAATATGTAAATAAGATTATGGTACATTCATATTTACTTACCTTAAAAATCAATCAAAGTTTGGTGGTATTAAGCTATATTACTATGATAATGAAGGGGGGGGGGGGGTATTCAATGCCAAAGTTTGGTGGTATTAAGCTCTATTACTATGATAATGAAGGGGGGGGGGGGTATTCAATGCCAAAATACGGGTCTAAGTACGTAATTCCAGATATAATGTTACATATCAGCGAAAAGCTTGTTGATGTTCTCTTCCAATATGAAAATAATTTTCTGGCACATTAAGATTTACTTACCTTAAAAAGCAATGAAAGTTTGGTGGTATTAAGCTCTATTACTATGATAATGAAGGGGGGGGGGTATTCAATGCCAAAATACGGGTCTTAGTAGGGAGTTACATATCAGCGAAAAGCGTGTTGATTTTTCTCTTCAAATATGTAAATAATTTTATGGTACATTCATATTTAATTACCTTAAAAAGCGATCAAAATTTGGTGGTATTAAGCTCCATCACTACACTATGATAATGAAGGGGGAGGGGTATTCAATGCCAACATACGGTTCTTAGTACGACATTCCAGATATAATGTTACATATCAGCGAAAAGCTGGTTGATTGCTCTCTTTAATTATGTAAATAATTTTATGGCACATTCATAATATATACTTACCTTATAAAGCGATCAAAATTTGGTGGTATTAAGCTCTACTACTATGATTATGAAGGGGGAGGGGTATTCAATGCCAAAATACGGTTCTTAGTACGAAATTCCAGATATAATGTTACATATCACAGAAAAGCTTGTTTATTACCCTCTTTAAATATGTAAGTAATATTATGGCACATTTATATTTACTTACCTTAAATAGCATAGCGATCAAAGTTGTGGGTTATCAAACTCTATTACTAAGATAATGAACGGGGGGGGGGGGGTATTCAATGCCACAATACGGGTCTTAGTACGAAATTCCAGATATAATGTTATTATTATATTACTGTATTATAATTGTCTGATTGCTGTTATCAATGATTTTCGGCCCTATTCTGAACAGATTTTGAATTTTTACGCCTCTTTCGTTATTTGGCCTTCCGTGACCTTTGACCTCGATTATCTCGGAAACGCCCCCTCACCTGGCTTATTACCTACCAGATTCGGATTCCTGACGAAAAATGCCTCTAGAAAAGTTAACTCAGATTTTGCCCCCACTCGGGTGACAATGCCCCCCTCCTCCCTCTGGTCTAAAGCATGGGGGTCTCATCTTTGTGCCCTCCCAAAATCTAACCCCAAAAGTTTTTGGAATGCCATTAAAAAAAAGCAGAGGTTCAAAGAGACAAACTTGACATCTTGTGAATTTTTAAAGCATTTTGTAAATGTGTACGGTAAACACTCTGAAATACAGCCACACCCTGGCTTACCTTTTATAAATAATAATATATGTGAACAATTAGACAAAGCTATTTCGAAGGATGAAGTACTTTTTGCGGTTAAAAAACTCAAAAGAAATAAAAGTAGCGGTATTGATCAAATATGTAGTGAATTTTTTATTGAAAGTATAGATATTTTAATGCCTTTAATGGTTACAATTTTTAATTCTATTTATGACAGCGGCTGCTATCCGGATTGCTGGCAAGAGAACGTAATTGTACCCGTTCCTAAAACAGGTGATTTAAATATACCAGGGGTCGGTTGCTCAAAACTAAACTATTTAAACAATCCGTTAAATTCTTGATAACGTGTTGTTTGCGTTAAATTTACTACAGAAAACACTATAGAATACTTTATTTTTTCCTTTACAAATATTAGCACAAATCTGTAGGAAAAATATGCACCACAGAATGTTCGGGGCCTTTATTTCCAGCAACAATCTTTCTCTCCGTTAAAGTTAATGGATCGTTAAAAGATAACGGAGCTTTGAGCAACTGGCCCCAGATAATTATAGGGGAATTTCAATAATGACAATTTTTTCAAAAATCTTTTCGTCAATTCTCAATCGTAGACTGTACACTTGGTGTGAAATCAATAATAAATTAGATGAAACTCAGTTTGGATTCAGGAAAGATAAGAGTACAGTTGATGCCCTTTTCATTCTTAATGGTTTAATCAGCCACTCACTAGATAAGCGTCATAAACTTTATTGTGTTTTTATAGATTTGCGTAAAGCGTTTGACACGGTGAATAGAGATCAAATGTTGTTCAAACTTAATTCGATCGGTGTTAGTTCTAAAATGGTAACAATAATCAAATCAATGTACAGTAAAGTTAGCAGTTTTGTAAAGTTTAAAGGGTTATTATCATCAGCATTTTCAAGTTTTTCAGGAGTAAAACAAGGCGAGTCATTATCCCCACTTTTATTTTTAATATTTATCAACCACTTAAGAGAGTTTTTATTCAGCGAAAATCCAAATTTTATACATTTAGAAAATATGATTATATATTCACTACTCTTTGCTGACGATACGGCCCTCTTTGCTACAAAACCGGAAGCTTTACAAATACTTTAAAATAAATTTGTTGATTTTTGTAAAATTTGGAATTTAGAAATAAATGCTGAGAAAACCAAAATAGTAATCTTTCACCGTGGTAGGCTACAAACAAATTTTAAATGGTTTATAAATGATACTCAACTCGAAATAGTTAAAGAATACATATATCTTGGTCTTTTAATATGTGATAATGGAAAATTCTCAAAAACAGAAAACGCGTCGCATCTCAGGGTAGAAAAGCGATGGGGGCACTTTTAGCTTCAACAAAAACCTTATATTTTAATTCGAATGTTTATTGCCAATTATTTAACACTATGGTTGCATCAATTTTTAATTATGCCTGTGAAGTCTGGGGATTCCATAATGGCAAATCAATAGATAAAGTACATAATATTTTTATGAGATATATTTTAAAAGTAGGTAAAAATTGCCCTAAAAGTACATAATATTTTTATGAGATATATTTTAAAAGTAGGTAAAAATTGCCCTGTTGCTGCAATGTTGGGCGAATTAGGAATGCTTCCAGCTATAGTTAGCCGTAAAATTAAATTAATAAGTTATTGGTACAAAATATTGAACAATAAGAATTCACTAATATATAAGGTATACACTATTCTCTATAACGATGCGTTAAATGGCTCTCTAAATTGGGCAGCTGACATAAAATTACTTTTATATAATGTGGGGTTTTCTTTTATTTGGGACCAACAAGACGCGTCTGAGCCATCTACCTTACCACTAATACAACAACGCATAAAAGATCAATTTTACCAGGAATGGTTCGCAACACTGGAAAACTCAAGTAAACTGAGATTTTATGAATTATTTAAGACTATTCATCAACCTGAAAGCTACCTTCAATTAAATATTCAAATGAAATACAAAACTATTATCTGTCATTTTCGTTGTGGTATTCTCCAACTAAACATTGAAACCGGGCGTTACAAGAAAATCGAAAGAAACAATAGATTATGTAAATGTTGCAGCATGAAAGCCGTTGAAGATGAATTCCACTTTCTGTTGTGCTGTCCCGCTTATATTTCTCTCCGAAGAAAATATTTTTCGCGTTATTTTTGGTCGTTTCCATCACTCCAAAAGTTTAGAAACCTGATGATTCAAGGTAATAACATTACAAAGTCACTGGTAAATCTTGGAAAATATTTATATTATTCAATGGAAATTAGAAATCAACTGTTAGAATCGTAATACTTTTAACTTTAAATCGACCATGAATATATATCCTGATTCTATCATACTACTCATACTATGGCTGTTTGCGAAGTGACTGGGTCGCTATAATTTTTCTTTCTTTGTTTTGTTGTTGTTGGGGTGCGGTGTGTTAGTATCAAAATAGTAATTGTTCCGATTTATTAAATTATTTATGTTATATCTTAACTATTATTTGGTAGAAAGCGGGAAGGGGGATGGGCGGGAGGCGTTATCAAAATAGTATATAATATTTTATTTTATTTTATTCATTTTTTTTTATTTATTTATTTTTTTTAAATTTTATTTATTTTTTTTTTTTTTTTTAACTCTCTGCTTTGGATATATATATATATATATATATCCAAAACTATTAGCACAACCGCAAGCTGCACTACTTTGTTTCACGGTTAATGATGAATGTATAAGTATTTAAGGGAGTGATATTAATTTGCACTGTGTGAAGTGGGGGTATTTACACTCTATTGTTATTCATACTTTTATTTATTATCAATGTGTATTTTTATATTTGTATATATGTTTCGGCTACAGCAAAAATTTTGCTGCGCCTGTAATAAAGTTCAAGTTCAAAGATATAAACCTTATAGTCCACGTAAAAATGTTCAGGAGTTTGGGGACGCGACACAGGATAGTGGCACATGCAATGCCCGATGAAGCCTCGAATTTACCTGCTCTAGATTCAAGAGAGAACACAATCACCTATTGACTTATTTAGCCGATCAAGCTGGCAACCTGTTCGTCCCGTTGGCAACCTACATAATACCCAATCGCTCTAACTCAACTACTTTTATCAACCAATAAAATCTCACGTTTCTTGTATAAAATGAAGATAAATAGAATAGGCTATACGATCCATTACTTTAGCATAATTGGGGTGTAATTTCGGATCATCTTATAAAATTCTTAGCATCTGACTACATTTTTTCAAAAATGTAATAAAATAAGCTTCCCAAATATTATTAATAAATGTTGACACAATTATATTAAAGGGGTGCAATCCCATCCTAAACGTCGGCAATTTTTTACATACCTTAGGTAAAAGAACAGATCAGAATATTTGGAAAGGCAACTAAATAAGTTTTACAAAAAGTATCAATATAACATGGCACAATCATATGAAAGGGGAACGTTCTAGCTCAACCTGCAGGAGCACTGTCAATTTTTCATTATTCTAAAAGGAAAGACAGAATATTCCGTGTCAAAATTCGGACCATTGTACAAAATTCTGATGACCTAACTCAATATATTCTGAAAGGTAACTGAACATGTCGTGTCCGTCCGTCCATCATTGTTAATAGACTCTCTACGGGTCACAATTCTTACCCGATTTTGACGAAACTTGAAATATAGGTTTATCCCCAAAAGATCTCGGATTCTTTCGATATTGGCATGTATCGGAACAAAAATTCATGGATTATGGCCCCTGATTGTTCGAATAATCACGTTTTTAGCTTGTGGACCCTATATAGAGGTCACAATTTTGAACCGATTTTGATGAAACTTGACATGCATGTGTAAAACTCAAAGATCTTGATCCCTCTCAATATTTGCGCCTATCTGAACGTAATTTCCTGAATTATGGCCCCTGATTGTCCGAAAAATCACCTATTTTAGTTCGTGGAGGTGACAATTATTATCCGATTTGAAAAAACAGTTTAATTATGTCACCGTTACGCCCTAAGGAAGGTGGAGTTCGAATTACGGGGAATTCGGACCAAAATTGCCATACAAAATGGCCGCCGTTTGTACGGGAATACTGTAAAAAATGGTGTATCAAGGTTGTGGACCCTGTAGAGGTCACAATTTTAATTCGATTTTGATGAAACTTGAAATGCATGTTTATAAACTAAAGATCTTGATTCTTTTCGATATTTGCGCATATCAAATTGTAACTTAATGAATTATGGCCTTTGATTGTAGGAAAAATCCTTTCGGTATTGCTTGATCTGTATCTATCTCTCGAAAATGTGGGCGTATCCTGCCTGGCAGTGCCAGCTTATTCAATATTCTAAATGTAAAGGTTGAGTGGACGTTAAACCCCATTTCTCTCTCTCTCTCTCTCTAAATGTAAAGATAGGCCGGTATAAGAGAGAGAGAGAGTTAAATCGATCTTCACTTACTACGAGTAAGTCAATCATAGAGAATTAAATCGATCTTCCAGTCAGATAATCAGAGAGAGAGAGAGAGAGAGAGAGAGAGAGGGGGTAACGTCAAGTTGTAATAAAATGCCAGGATGGAGGGGAAAGGGTGGCTGACTACATGAAATTATGACACTGCATGGTTCATGTACTATTGATCCCATCGTTTTGCCAACGAAGCTAGATGGCTGGAAATGGCAAGAAAAAAAGTGTTGTCGTTCGATAGGTTCAAAAAATCAATGGCCACACATGGCAGTTGGAACTCGATGGAGAATAGGCGGTATTTACGCCTCTGGTACCTACATGACGTATGAATGCCCTTCTCTATTATTTGCCCAGTTGGTGCAGAAAAGTATGACATTAAACCGGATTTCATTTTAAAAGGGGGGAATATCTTTATCATAGGCTATGTTTATGCGGGGAAAAAAACAGACATTAATATTTCAATAAAAGTAGGCTGTCATTTTAGCAGCCCACAAAAATATTAAAGCTTATTTTCAGATGCTATAATATAAAAAAAACCTATTATAAGCAGTAAAATCTCTTCCAGTTCAATGAAGAATACTTTTTTTGATATGCTGGTGTCAAAAGTTCAAAGCCGGTAGAAAACTTGACGCTAACAGTATAAGCTTGTTAAAAATACTTGAACCATAACCACGGTATGTAGGCGAGATTATGGCGTACATTAAAAAAAATAAACGCGCTTTGACTACAATTAAAGGGAAATGGGATTTAATGTTCTACTTTATGCAGCGACTTGTCTTATCGTTATCAAGATGGGACCGTTAATAAATTATGATTAACTGCCGAGCTGGTACATTTAGCTAAATTCAGGTTCTGTCTAGATCTAAACGAAATCTTGCATAAACCGTTGGTCGTACGTTTTTGTAAAGCGACAAAGGGATATTATTTTTAACAGGGGCATGTTGATTAGGTTATTTTGCGAGAGTGCGTTATAATAGAGTGTATTTGTAGCATAGGCCTATTTTAACCACGGTACATGTTTGTCGCATGGTACCTGTAAATTGAGCAAAATAAATCAGAAACGGTCAATAACGTGAAACGGTACACAATTCTAGATGGCGCTCAGAAACTTAAAACCCATGGCTTCCCTTTCCCGTATCTCCTGGTTTATAAAAATACATCTTTACCAAATAGAAGTTTTCCAACTGCATGTTTTCAAGACACCCTTCATTGGTCCCTACTGACCATAACATGAGATGTTTACTGCATCAACAAGTCCATTAAGGACAGCATGCATCATTTGGACATGGTAAAATACATTTAATAATACATTTACATAGACAACTCAATAAATTCACACAAACAGTATACTACCAGTGTATACTACACGCATATCAATGAATGTCAAGGTCACACATCGTCAAATCATAGCGGACTCTATGGTCAAATCGTAAACTGTGTCGAATTGTACAGTTAAGAGTTTGTATCTAACGAGCCCTTGCAGTGTTTCGGTATTCAATATTGCATATTTTCTGTACGTTTTTCAGTGAAGCATTATGGCACAACCTTCTACAATTCTGATGGCAGTGGATCCAAGTGAAAATTCAGATTATTGTGTACATTGTAAGTATAATTTGATTAATACATTATATTATTATATTATAGACTAGTGCAGAGCACTGGGCTGGTGTATGTCCATTGTCCATCCATTCAATAGTATATTGATCGATGCGTACAATGCCGTAGTTGTATGCCATTCCCGCTGCTACATGATAATTCATCATAATATAATTAATTAAATTTTGTCGTAGTTTGTACGTACGAATAACTACGTTGTGCCATTAAAATTTAAAGGGACTATCCTGATTTGAGCAAGGTCTCAAAAATAAAAGTCCGAGTACGTATGAAATTTAAACGCCATAATATAGAGGATTGGTGTATTTACCTTGTCTCAAAATTTCAGCTCAAAATATTGAGTCGTTTGGACGTGAACGTCAAAACTACTTATCCGTACACGTAACAGGGGATCACGGTGGCTAAGTGGATAAGGCGTTGGTCATCTCGATTTTCCGGCCTGATTTCCCCTTGTTAGTAATGCAGAAGGAGGGCCTGACAAGGACAGCTGCCTAGTCGTTCGGATGGGACGAAAAAACGAGGTGCCGTGTACACATTCGAGTGCACGTAAAAGATTCATTGGCAGTTGGAATTCGATATAAGAGTGAGCCGTAGCGCCGCTGTCCGGGCAAAATTTCCCTTATAGCACACTGTATGGCGTATGCCCGTCTTCCATTAGCCCAGGTTAGGTGCATAATAGTATGACGATAAATCCCATTTTAAAATTGATATTATGCTGTTCACATTGGTGCGATCAAGAAACTGTTTAATATCAATAATTTATGTTAATTAGGGCCTACTTCTAAATTTATTGCTCTTGTTTTACTTTTCTGCACCTTGTGAATGCTCAAACATCAAAAGGTAATTTGTATGCATTACTAGTTTTTAAATTAGTGAAACGAAAAATCCTATTGTTGTACCTTGTGAATGCTCCAACACCAAACGTTGTCATCAGATCTGTATGAAATTTATATGCATCATTAAGATTAGCGAAACTACGAATCCTATGGATTTCAGCAAATTCCGTTAATTACTTCAAGAGTTTATGACCCTTGTTTCATTTTGTTCAACCTTGTTAATGCTCGATTTATGAAAGTTATCATCCGATACATGTGTGTATGAACTTTATATGCAAGATTTAAGCTTGTGAGATCTGTTGAATTTCAGCAATTTCCGTCAATTAATTCTAGAGTCATGGCCGGTATTTTACTTTGTGAACCTTGTGAACGTCCGAATGACAAAAGTTATTAGATAACGAAATTTTCTTTAATTTACTTCCAGAGTTAAGGCCCTTGTTTAAGTTTGTAGAGCCCTTGGAACCCTCAAACGACAAAAACTATACTACATGTATATGAAATTGTGTTGTAAATGCCCCCAATTAACTACAGACGAATAAAATGAAACAGCCCTTGTCGACCACCCGGACGATTTAGCTGCTGTGGGCATATGAAACTCGGACGATTCAGCTGATGTGGACATATGTTTCGTTGCCTGGCAACATATCTCTATCGGTAACTTAACTATTAATTTCAACTGTGTAAGAGACAAAAATGGGGTTCAGGTCGACTAAACAAAAACTAGGTCACTTTGGGACATCGTTATATTTTGATAATTTGCTTAAGCGTAGGGGTCTGTGGCAGTGAGAGGACAAGGTTGAACAGGTGACACTGCTCGTTACAGACAAGCCCATTCTTATTTGTACGCCGTATCCCAAGATTAGTATACTGTTTTGTAACGTGGGGGAGGGGGTGGCCGAATGGTAAGCACGTGGGCGTTGTATCATAAAGCCTGTCATTGAGTCAACTGGCGTCGTTTTGAATCCCCGGTTGTACGTGACAATGAGAAGGGTCACCTGTCCAACCTCCTGGATTTACTCTGGGCCCTCCGGTTTCCTCCCACTGCTTAAGACCCCTACGCGCAAGTGAATTATTGATTGGAAATCCAATTTTGATTAGACTGATAAAATAAGTGACATGGTTTTGGTCTTGGTTGGCTGGTCATGGTATGTAATACCACTGTTGTGGACCCTCTTGCGGTCAGAAGTTTTAGCTTTTTCTCTGTCTATGCAAAATTTTGGCGTATCTTGCATGACAACCACATGTTTTAATCTGATCACAATATTGTGACCTCTAGGGTGTTCATTTAACTAGCAGGGACCATAATCCTGGAATTTATGGTTCTATATTATGCGCACATATTGAAAAGAACCAAGATCTTTGGGATATAAACAAACAGTTTCGTCAAAATCTGCTATAGAATTTGATCTCTAGAGGGTCTACAACCTTGCCATTACATACTAAATCCGACCAAAACTGCCGGACAAATTGGTCGCCACTGTACGCGAATAGTGTAAAATATGGTATATCAAGGTTGTGGGCCCTTGTAGAGGTCACAATTTTAATCTGATTTTGATGAAACTTTTTATGCATGTTTATAACCCAAAGATCTTGGTTCCATTCGATATTTGCGCATATCGGATCGTAATTATGTCCCCTGATTATACGAAAAATCACCATTTTTAGCTTGTGGGGCCTCTGGAGTTCACAATTATTATCCGATTTAAAAAACCGTTTAAAGGTTGAGATTGAATTTCGTTAAAATCAAACCAAAATTGCCAGACAAAATTTCCGCCGCGTCTACGCGAATAGTGTAAAAATATGCTATATCAAGGTTGTGGACCCTTTAATTTTATTTTGATGAAACTTGACATGCTGGTTTATAAATCAAAGATCTTGGTTCCCTTCGATATTTGCGCATATCGAATTGTAACTCCATAAGTTATGGCCCTTAACTGTAAAGAAAAATCACCTTCTTTCTAGCTCGCGGTCACTATCCATCTCTCGTATGTAGGCGTATCCTGCCTGGCATTCGCTGGTTATTATTATTGAGACATTCAATTTCATTCCCTTTTATAACAACGATAAAATTAAACAAATATATAGTCTTAGTTGTGTTATTTAATATTTTTATTAGGGTATTTAGAAAGAATACACAGAGAAGGAAATAAAGTTATATTCATCCATGTTCCTGAATACTGGGGTGATGTGGCTCGAATGATGAGTAAGTATTTCTAAATTATATTTGTCTTAAAGCCCAAATACCACTCTTGTTGGAACTGAATAATATGTTCCAATCTTTATTCTGGTCAACAATTTGTACTATTTTACAATATTTCAATTAAAAAATTTCATCTTAACACACCTAATTTTAAAATTGGAAAAATTCAACTACATGCCATGACATGGTTTGAAAAGCCTTATGTAAGCACTTTTAAATGCAACTTGGATTTTAACATATTTTCGACCCCCCTGGACAAGTAAGATAGGTTGAAATGGATAATTTACACAACAGGTAGGACACTTAAACATCTTGTAGTTAGAATAAGGCTAAAAAACAAATTCTGGACCTGTCAAGCCAGCAAGAGTGTTATTGTCCCTTTAAAGATACATTATGCAAGAGCTTACTCTGCCTATTGAAAGTATTTTCCTATTTAAATGTTATATAAATAATTAGTTAAACTTGTATTCATGCGACCAGTCCTTACTCGAAATTGCCTATCTCTGTTTATCCTAAGCAGAAAATAATTATTCAAGATATTCACCTAATGGACATCTCAATCTGTTTTCCAGACCAACAGACCCACTTTGATAGTCTGCTACTGGGACACAAATAATGGTGCAGTTGTAAATAGGTTACCGTACTTGCCAATGTGAATACATTACATTACATTATGTTAATTCACATGAATGTGAAAAGGATAATACTGAATAATTTAAATAGATCATTTTACTATGTATATGTTGTTGATATATTTATGGTTGTACAAACATACATGTTATCCCAAATACATAGGCCTGTGTAAACAAATTTTAAAGCTACCGACAGTCTTATTTAAAGTTTGTATTATAAGGTACAGGAATATAATATAAATATTTCTAGATCTCACCCAAGATTTTAAACGCCCACATTGAATTATGGTCGTATATTGTCGTCGCCCCTGTACGTCCGTCGGTCCAGTGTCAACAGTGGGCGCTCTAGAGGCTAAAGTTAATACCGATTGACTTTAAATTTTTACAGTGTTTAAGGTCATGAGACGAAGAAGCCGATACTTACTGTCAGAGTTATGGCCCATGATCACTTCAAAATATCTTGTGGACGCTGTAGAGGCTAAAGTTAATATCCGATTGCCTTTATAAGTTATACAGCTGGTCGGATAGCCGTGGCGATAGAGAGGCGGCTTCTCACCAGGGTTCAATCCCAGCTCTGGGCATAAACTTTATCGCTGTAAGTGAGAGGGATATTCGGTCTCCCGTCCGATCAGGCAGGTTTCCCCCGAGTTCTTTGGTTTCTTCCTGCAGTAATGATCGAAATCATTCGCACGATCTGTGCCAAGGGCCAAATTGGAAAAAGGCCTCAGGCCTAATTTGCTACCCTTGTAAAATGACGCGATTATTATTATTATTACACAGTGTTTTACATATGAATTTGAATATATTTTGTTGACACGTGATTCTCAATCGTGTTTTAAAAACGAACATTTTTGAAATCCCATCACGGCTTATACACAGTGTTTTCAGGTTATGAGACTACGAATCCTATTGATATTTACTGCCAGAGTAATGGCCCTTGATCACTTCAAAAAAAATTGTGGATGCTGCAGACACTAAAGTTGATATACGATTTACTTTAAATTTATACTCAGTGTTGAAGGTCATGACACAAAGAATCATATTGATTTTCATTACTGCCAGAGTTATGGTCCTTGATCACTTCAAAAAATGTTGTGGACGCTATAGAAGCCAAAGTTAATATCCGATTGACTTCAATTGCGTACAGTGTTTAGGGTCATGAGTCGAAGAGACCTATTGATTTTTAGCCATTTACGATAATTATACTGCCAGAGTTATGATCCTTGATCACTTTTTAAAATCTTGGAGGTGTTCTAGAGTCCAAAGTTAATGTCCGATTGACTCCAAATGTATAAATAATGTTTAAGGTCATGAGACGAAGAGGCCTACTGATTTTCAGCGATTTCCGATAAATACCTGTAGAGTTATGGCCCTTTATCACTTCAAACATTCTTGTGAGAGCTCTAGAGGCTAAAGTTATCATCCAATTGACTTTAGATTTATCAAAGCCAAACATATTTTTATGATTTTCTGATAATTTGCTTTTACGTCCAATATCTGTACATGGTTTTATCTAACATCAGATCAATGCAGGTATCCGAATCAGACCATCTGATATTCCTTGTGTGTCTGTGAATTGTTCTTGCAATACCATTGACAATGCTCTACATCCCATTGAAAACAGATGGGTTTATTTCCATCTCCTGGCAAGGGTGCGTAATTCAAAAAAAAAAATCACTTGGGTTCTTTCGAACTAGCCAAACAATCCCACAAGTTTCCCTCTCACCCCCCCCCCCCTTCCATTGCTCTGCATGGGCTTTTAAGATTGTTTCTATGTGATTTTGTAAGGGCTTGATGCAAGAGCCTAAATTTGCTTGAAATCCATGCAATTTAAACTGACAGATTTATGGCTAATACATAAACTTGGTTAGTTATTCAGATTTTCCCCTTTTTAATTAAGGTCCTGCCAGATTAGAGGAACTTTGGAAAGAATCACAACATAAAGCTAAACAATTAAAAGAAACATATACAAAACTTGCGACTACTGCTGGTTTGGTAAGTATATAGCAGTAAAAACACAAACATGTTATTGTTAATATTTCAAATGTTAACAGAACACAATTTTATTCTAAAAACACGATGTTTCGACAGGTATCTTCTTATCATTATCAAGCACAAAAGTTATTTAGTTGTGTTGATTTATTTACAGACTACGAAAATTTAGTAAGGTTAAAAGGACAATTGTTAGAATTCATATCTTCGAGCATGACAACCCACGTCTTAAAAAAAGAAAAACTTTTTCATTAACATCTTTTGTGTCTTTCGATTAAATTATAGAATTCTATTGATCAAATCTGTTTTATTTCAGACTTCTGTGGAATTTCTTACAGAAGATGGCCATGAGCCATGGAACATTATTGTAAAAGCTTCACAAGCTCATAAAGCGGATTTGATTGTTATGGGTTCTAGGGGCATGGGAACCATACGACGCACCTTGGTAGGAAGTGTTAGTGATAGTGTCCTTCATCATTCACATATCCCTGTTATGATTGTTCATAAACCTAAACAATAAATTTAATTGTGTTGTTTTCTTAGGTAAAGACCGTTCAATCATATACCTTGATCGATCTGTAACTGATTTAGTATATTACATATTTACACATGTTACATCACACTATGAATTATCATTTATTGACCAATTATCTTTCGTTATTGAGCACCAAATATTTACCATAAATAACATTTTAAACCTAATTTTAGCACAACTTTAAGTGTTTAATATACATGTATTAATAAATATTGTAATTTTAATATTAAAGGCTTTTGTCATTATATCGGAATGCCATTCCATGTTCTTGTATGCATGTTTATAACCTAAATGTGGGCGTATTCTGCCGGACAGCCGCTGGTTCCAGTTTATATATTGTGACAAATATGATCGAGGTATCATTATTACATCTAATATTAGCTCGCTTACCAAGAGGTCCTGGTGTTGGTTGAGGGCCTTGTAAGGGGCAACATAGTTGTTTAGATGTGAGGAAAAACCAAGGTCCTTTGTTCACATTGGCGCACACATAAAAGAACCTGTCCCTGGCAGATGGAATTCGAAGAAAAAAGTCTTGAAAAAATTTCCCTCATAAGACACTGCATGATGCCAGTCTTCATTATTCCAGTCAGAGCAGAAAAGTAGGTTGTTAAATCCCCCATTTCATATGCCAATTACAGGTCAATTTTCTAGCTTCAAATGTTTTATAAATTATTATTTAAATATTTATTCACATGACAAGTTCACTCTAGATCGGTGGGTGGCTTTGTAGATTAGACAATGCTTATCATATCTACAAATACAAGCTGATAAGGGTTCTTCCGAATCAATTTGTGATCAACGCGGTTGATTAACCAGCGGCTGCTAGGCAGGGTACGCCCACATACAAGATAAATCTTTCTCTGGCCATTGCTAGATTGGCTTCTGATACTTGAAGTTTTGAGGGAGTGTGTCTATTCTTCCCGTCCAATCAAATATATCACTTGAGTACAGCAACATGACAGTCCTTCGTTTAATCTGGGGTCTTCCCTAAAACTTTGGACAGTGATTTAAGGTATTAAAGATAGGTTGCCAGGCAACGAAACATACGCCCACAGCAGCTAAATCGTACGGGCAGTCAACAAGAGTTGTCGCATATTTAACTTTTTTCAGTAATGAAACATTTATAATACACTAAAATCATATAACAAGTAACAACTCATTATGTAATTATCAGAAAATCATTCGAATTTGTTTGGCTTTGATAAAGTTCTCTTTCCATGCTAACGTTTAGTATACGAAACACTTAATATTCTGAAAATCAAAAGGCTTCTTCATCTCATGACCTTCAATACTGTGTATAAATTTTAAGTCAATCGGATATTAACTTTAGCCTCTAGAGCATCCACAAGATTTTTTGAAGTGATCAAGGGCCATAGCTCTAACAGTAATTATCAAAATCGCTGAAAATCCCTAGGCTTCTTCGTTTCATGACCCTCAACACTGTGTATAAATTTAAAGTCAATCGGTTTTTAACTTTAGTCTCTGGAGCGCCACAAGATTTTTTGAAGTGATCAAGGGCCATAACTCTTGACAGCAAATATCGGAAATCGCTGAAAATCGATAGGCTCCTTTGTCTCATGACCCTAAACACTGTGTATAAATTTAAAGTCAATCGAATATTACCTTTAGCCTGTAGAGCGTTCACAAGATTTTTCAAAGTGATCAAGGGCCATAACTCTGGCAGTAATTATCGGATATCGCTGATAATCCCTAGGCATCTTTGTCTCATGACCGTAAACACTGTGTATAAATTTAAATTCAATCGGATATTACCTTTAGCCTCTAGAGCGTTCACAAGATTTTTCAAAGTGATCAAGGGCCATAACTCTGGCAGTAAGTATCGGATATCGGTGAAAATCCCTAGGCTTCTTTGTCTCATGGCCTTAAACACTGTGTAAAAATCTTAATTCAATCAGATATTAACTTTAGCCTCTAGAGCGTTCACAAGATTTTTCAAAGTGATCAAGGGCCATAACTCTGAATGCAATTATCGGATATCGCTGAAAATCAATAGGGGACTTCCTCTGATGACCTTCAACACTGTGTATTAATTTAAAGTCAATCGGATATTAACTTTAGCCTCTAGTGCGTTCACAAGATTTTTTGAAGTGATCAAGGGCCATAACTCTGACAGCAATTATCGGAAATCGCTGAAAATCAATAGGGGTCTTCATCTCATGATCTTAAACACTGTATAAATTTAAAGTCAATCGGATATTGCTATCACAAGATTTTTTGAAGTGATCAAGGGCCATAACTCTGACAGCAATTATCGAAAATCGCTGAAAATCAATAGGGGTCTTCCTCTCATGATCTTAAACACTGTATAAATTTAAAGTCAATCGGATATTAATTTTAGCCCCTAGAGCGTTCACAAGAAATTGTGGACGATGGACGGACGGACGGACGGATGGGGGCGACGGCAATATACGACCACATTTCTATGTGGGCGTATAAAAACGGCGAAAGTATTGTTCGTCTCCATACAGTATTGTTTACTTTATGTCAATGTTAATAGCCTCGTTAGTCACGCAATTAGTTTTACTGCAATATTCTCCAACTGAAGTTTTATTTAACCCGGGTTTCAAATGATATTTAATGGAAATTAATAATAGAAAATGTACATTTTTAATTTTATTAGATGTATCTGCTGCTTTCAACACGGTGGACCCTTCCATTCTTCTACGTATAGACTTCAATTTAAATTCGGTATTTGTGGCTTTAAATTAAATCTTTTAGAAAGCTACCTTGTTGGTAGAAAAAAGTGTATTTTAGTTAATTGCAAATCGTCGTATGAATCTGTTTTGGCATCTGGGGTCCCTCGGGGTTCTGTTCTAGGTCCGATTTTATTCACCCTCTGTACGTCACAATTAGGTGATATTGTCAGAAAATATGGTCTTAACTTTCATTTGTATGGCGATGATACTCAATTATATATTTCATTTACGCCTAATTGTCCATCCTCTTTTAATTTATCAAAACTGCAACTTGAGAACTGTATTAGTGAAATTAAAAAATGGATGTCGAAGAAGTTTCTTAAATTGAATGATGATAAAATCTAATATTTGTTATGGCGATGATACTCAATTATATATTTCATTTACGCGGATTTACGCCTATTTATCCACCCTCTTTTAATTTATCAAAATTGCAACTTGAGAACTGTATTAGTGAAATTGGAAAATGGGTGTCAAAGAACTTTCTTAAATTGAATGATGACAAAACCGAATATTTGTTATTAGGTTAATTCTCTTGTCACTTCTCGGTTAGATAACTTTAATTCACTTTTAGTAGGTTTACCTTTAAAGCTTATAGACAATATTACAAAAAGTACAGAATACTGCAGCGAGACGGGTTACTTTTAACTAAGAAATGTGACCATATAACTCCTGTTTTATATAATTTAACTGTTAAATAAGATTTTATTACTTACTTTTAAATCTTTGAAAAATTTAGCTCCTGTTTACCTCTCAGATCTTTTAGAACTTTATACGCATGGCCGAACATCAGTTAAACTACTTTTAAAGCCAAAAAGCTTTCAACTAGTCTCTTATGGTCAGCGCTCTTTTAGTTATCAAGCACCTGTTCTATGGAATAATCTTCCATTCAGTTTTAAGATGTTGTACATCTCTATATTCTTTTAAAAAAACAACTTAAAACACATTTATTTAATCAGGCTTTTAACTGACTCTGTATACAAACGTTAAAATGTTCATAATCTTGTTGTTTATTTATGATAACATTGTCATTTTGTAAAGTGCTCCTGGACGCCCTATAATAGCCTGTAATGATAATAATAATAATAATAATTGGGCATAATAAAATCGTGAGCCATGACGTCACGTTATGTAAACATATTTGGTCCACTTTGACGCTCTGTTTTAACAGTCTGCCGGAATTGGCCGAAGGGAAAAATTTTATGAGGCCAAAATCTAAAATGGACGCTGGTTTGGGCTTGTAAATTCCGATTTCCACCCAATTATCATATCGAGTTTGGTATCAAAATATACATTTTCGGGGAAACTGAATCCACTGTTGTGATAGGTGTTACTGCCGAGTC